>APFE030169797.1:68594-103746 GCA_000404065.3 Pinus taeda | reverse complement strand
ATCCTACAGAGATGGATTTAGCAGCAGTGATAACCATGACCAGCCAGGCATGAGTCCTGCCCCAAGATTGGGAGACTTGCCTGCTGTTACAAAACTCTGATAGAGAGGAGAAAAGACCTGAAACCCAAATATTTTCCGACATACAGACTCTTGACCATAACCCAGAACCCACAGACTGACTCAAAACATAATCCTGGACACTAGATTCCACCATTGACACCGCATATATAAGCATGACATAAAGACTGTGGTTGTGCCTCTGTAGACAGCGCACCAACCTTACATACCGAAAGAGCTTTGAAAAAGAGGCATGTGATTACCCGACAAAGTAACAAAATACATTGCCAAGCCTGTCGCCCGCTAACCCAGAGAACCAGTTCAGTCATCCACAGAGGTTGATGGCACCTCTTCCACCACTCGGCAAGCATATGGATCCGGCTCGCTTGAATCGGTGTGAGGCGCGTCATCTTCTGCAGGTGCACTTGGACCGGCCACTGCTCCTGCTGCTGCTTCTGCCCCGTGGTGCTGCCCCTGTTCTGGAGCTGGAGGCAAAATTGCAGGGCCGACCCTCTGTGCAGGTGATAAGGGTGGCTATTCCAGAAGTGGAGCCGGAGACCTGAGTTCCGCTGCTGCTGATCCCTGAGCCTCATGCTCACATTTTTCGATTTTGACAGACACATAGTATGTGTCGGAATCCAGAAGGCAGGGGAAGCTGAAGCGGGAGGAAGGATGGGAGCTGTGATGGCAAGCCGGGGCTTGGGCACGCCCTGGTCTTCTTCCGCGTCATCGACGAGCACTGTTTGCATCGTCCGACAGCGAGTCAGAGGAATGAGGGATGGAGGCACGACCTCTCGCTCCTCCCCGAGACCCTCCACGACGGCAGCTTGCATGAAGCCTTTCCTTAGGCATTGCAGACAAAGGAGGCTGGAGCGTTGAAGAATGGATGGGGAGTAAAGCAGCGGAGGCGAAGAGGCACGGGAGGGCCAGAGGGCACAGGGGATTGCAGCAGAAGGCCATAGGGCACAGGAAATGGCTACAGAAGGCCCCGGAAAATGCAGGAGGGGATTGCTGCAGCTGAGCTGAGCAAACCAAAGCGCAGACCACGGGATGGCTGAAGGCACAGGTGAGAAAGCAGGACGAGACCACCAGCGACTGCAATTAAGCACAGAGAGATGGGAGGGAAGAGCTGGGAGCCGGATTGCTGCGTCGCCGCCCCCATCTCTCTGAACCTGCCACCACACAAAGCTACCAGACCAGACATTAACCCAGACAAGCCATAAACAATACATTACCTCGCTGCATTCGCTGAAATTATAAGGAGAAGACCTGCGTCGAGCCATGTGCGAACCAGCTCCCGTCATAAGTTTCCCGGAGGGCGGAAATGCAGACATCGCGCTAGGAGGGGAGGACATAACATTTCGAGTGCCGCGGAGGAAATATCTGGAGGGTGTATTAACTCCATCCTTTAAATGCTGGTGACATGTGGCGGGTCTGGGCTGCCACTTGCCCAGTGGTAAGCCCGCCCCCATATCGTTATGCCATTCTTGCACCCGCATCTGAGGGGTGAAGATCTTGGAGCACCAACGTGTGGCATTCCTGTTTAAGTTTTGTATCCTTTTCATCATGGAGAGAACCTGTGTATTGAGGACTTTGCTGATTCACCCCTTGGTTTGCAAGTCTATCAGCAACTTTGTTGGCTGTGCGCCTAACATGCTTGAAGATAATATTGTTAGGGCGCCGGAGCCTGTCTTCCAATGCTTCTAACCTGCTGAGAAGTCTCCAGCTGGAGGCGATTTTAGCTGCTGAGGACCCTGCTTGGATTCTGATTGTTGCATTGATTAGGATTTGGGAATCTCCTTCTACTTCCAATGGATAGAAGTTGTGGTGATCAGCCATACAGATTCCTTTCCACATTCCTTCCAGCTCCGCCATGTTATTGGTATTTGTCCCACTTGAACCATAGTAAATGAATACTACCAATCCCTCTGCATTTCTGATGACTCCTCCATACCCTGACGGGCCCGGATTCCCCTTAGCAGCCCCATCAAAGTTGAGTTTGAAAGAAGCTCTTGCAGGGGGGGGACCATTGGGAGGGGGAGATGCTTTTGGAGGGGATTCGGTGAGTATCCAATTGGGAGTAGGTGATGTTAAGATTCCAGGTCTGCCAGATGTGTTTTTCCTGAGGTGAAGTAGGCCAGTCATTTTCTGTCCAAGCTCTGAGTGCTAGCGTTTCTTGGAGGTTATACTTTAGGAGAAGCCAGAGGATTTCTGCTGATCTGCTCTTGTTGTTGAAGACTCGATTGTTTCTTTCCTTCCATAATGCCCAGTATAGAAAGCCTGGAATGAGATTCCATAAAGAATTCAAAATGGGGCTTTGATAGGGTTGTTTGGGCCAACTTCGTAGAATGCTTGCGATGTCCCCATGCCTTTCCCGTCTTCCGTTATTGCAGTGATCTACCTTAGTCCATATCTGAGCTGCGAGAGGGCATGTCTCCATGAGATGAACAATGGTTTCCTCCTGAGCGTTGCAATTTGGGCATCTTGAGGGGCCTGTGAATCCTCTTCTTTGGAGATTATCCCAAGTAAGAATACGTCGTTTGCTTAGGAGCCATAGGAAGGTGGATATTTTGGGCCATAGTCTTGGCTGCCATACATGCGTCCATAATTGATCCTTGTCATGAGTACCTTGATCATAGCGTATGGAATAGGCCTCCTTGGTGGTGAAGATCCCTCTTGAGGTGTGTCCCCATCTCAATTTGTCCTGTTGGGAGGAAGGAATGATTTTCCTTTGAAGAAGCTCCTTATCTATGTCATCATATGTTTCATCTTGCCAGTGAGTTTGCCAGGATCTAGCTGGTTTCCAAGTACAGAAATCTGGAGGTTCTTGTTGTTGCCAAAACTGAGAGACGTTGGTTGTATTTGACTGTTGCATGTGGTGCTGCCATCGAGGTTTGTGGAAGAGCGTAGCGAGTTTTGGCAATTGCTGCCAAGAGTCTTCCCAAAAACGTGCCGTTGTCCCTGAGTGGACCTCCCAAAAACTGCATGCCTGAATGAAGGCGCTGTGAATTTTAGCCAAGTTCCAGATCATGGAGCCTGATATGCTCAAACTAATTCTGATGAGCTTGTTCCACTGACTGCCTGGTGCGTATTTAGCCTGCCACAACTTAGCCCAGGGGATGTGCGGCTTTACTAGCCAGTTCCACCAAACCTTTGCACCCATGGTGCTATTGCTTTGTAGGGGATCCATTAGTCCTAATCCTCCATTTGCTTTAGATTGACATACTTCCGCCCATTTGACAAGGGCCCATTTTCTGTTGAGTCCATTCGATCCCCATAGAAAGCCCCATTGGAGATTACGGATAGCCTTGAGCACCCACTTTGGTGCTACTAGAATAGAAAAGAGATACAGAGGCATTGCTTGGAGGACAGACTTGATCAAAATGAGTCTACTGGCTATGTTGAGCGATCGGTAAGTCCAGGAAGAGAGTCTCACTTATAGTTTATCTAACAGCGTGCGCCAGGATGCGTGCTTGACGGCCGAAGCCATGAGAGGAGCCCCCAGGTACTTGGATGGCAGGACAGCAATGGAGAAGCCTAGAATTCGAGCAATGTTGCGCTGAGTGGAGACAGGGGTATTGAAGAAAAAAAGTTGAGACTTGGAGGCATTGATGGAAGTCCCAGAGGCTTCAGAGAAAAGAGAGAGCAAAGATTTGAAAGCTTTAGCTTCTTGGGAAGAGGAGTGACCAAAAAGCATCGTGTCATCCACAAATTGCTGGTGTGATAGCGGATTGAGACCATGAAGTGCTAAGCCTTTGACTGCTTTGGAGGAAACAACGTGATGGAGGAGGCGACTGAGTCCTTCTACCATGAGTATGAAAATGAACGGGGAGAGAGGATCTCCTTGACGAATGCCTCGCGATGAACGGAAGGGAAGGGATGGGGAGCCATTGAGGAGAACTGAAAAGCAGGGGGAGAATATGAGGTTCATAATCCATCGAGTCCAGGTAGCACTAAATCCGAAGGCAAGCAGCATTTGCTAAATGTACTCCCAACTTAGTTTGTCAAAGGCCTTAGATAGATCAAGCTTCATGATCATGCCTGGCTTTTTGAGAATTTTTAGCGAGTGGATTACTTCATTGGATAAGATTATGCCATCCATGATCTAACGACCTTCGACATACCCTGTTTGTTCCGGTAAAATAAGAAGAGGAAGGAGGGGTTTGAGTCTATTGGCCACAACCTTGGAAATGAGCTTGTAGATGACATTACAAAGGGCAATTGGCCGGAATTTGTCAGGCGTATTGGCTTCTTCGCTTTTGGGGACAAGAGCTATGAATGTGGAGTTGAGGGAGGGAAGGACCCAATGCATGGAGCGGTATTCTTCCACTAAGTCCCAGACTTCTGAGCTGATCAGATCCCAAAATTCATGAAAGAAGTTAGCAGTAAAACCATCAGGTCCAGGTGCCTTACCATCTTTGAGTTGCGCCATAGCTTCTTCGGCCTCCTGCATGGTGACTTGTTTCAGGATATTTTGATTTTGATCTTCAGTGATTAGCTTTGGAATATGTTGAGTTACTGCTTTGATGGCCGCTTCACGGTTTCCTGGTTGTTCTTTAAGAGCTTCCTGGAAGTGATCTCTGAATGCCTTCTCAATGTCTTCGTGCTTTTCTATTCGGTCCCCTTGATTGTTGTTGATGAATGCGATGTTGTTATGCATTCGGCGTTGAATAGTGGAGCGGTGAACGAATTTGGTATTCTTTTCGCCTTCTTTTAGCCATCTGATGGGTGACTTTTGCTTCCATAGGATTTCCTCCTGTAACCTTCAGGTTTCAAGCTCCATCCAGAGGGAGTGCTCTTTGTTAGCTAATTCTTCTGTTCTGCCTTCGGTGATGATGGTTTGCTGGAGATCACACATGCTCTGCTCCAGACTTTTCTTTGCATCCAGGATGTTGCCGAATTTTGATTTGTTCCAGGCCTTAATTGCTTGCTTGAGGTGTCTGAGCTTCTGTTGAAATTGATACATTTTTGCTCCTGTTGGAGGAGTGAATGATTTCCAAACAGCTTGCACCATTCTTTTGAAGTCTGGGTTAGTGAACCAGAAGGATTCAAAACGAAAGGGGCGATTGGATTGTTTACCTGGACTTGTCCATTGGAGCATAATGGGCCAATGATCTGAACCTCCTTGGGGCAGGATAGATGCATGAAGCGCTCCGCCCAAATGAATGGCGTTGTCTGAAATGAGGAAGCGATCTAATATGGATGCGATGTGGTGTGGTCCTCTCCGTTTGTTTGTCCAAGTGAACAAACCATTTGATGTTTGCAGATCTATGAGTTGGTTGTTTTGTATGAATTCTTTGAGGCCTGTGCTATCCTCTTCTAGTTTCATCCTACCACCTTTTTTTTCCGTTATGCTGGTGATGATATTGTAGTCGCCCCCACTTATCCAGAGAGGGTGTAGTCTATTGGCATTGAGTGCTGTGAGGGCTTCCAGCACTTCTAATTTTTGATGCAAATCCTGCGGGAAGTATGTGTTGGCAAGTAGACCATGTATTTCCGTACCCAGAATATGAAATGAGGCTTGAATGAAGTTGCGCGAAGCATGAAAGTCCTGAAGTGTAATGGAATGCAGATTCCAGACTATAGCTAGTCCTCCTGAGGCACCTAGCCCATCAACAGAGACAGATCTGCTGCCTGGCCAGGCTTTGCGAAGGATTTTTTCAAGAATGACATTAGTACTTTTAGTTTCCTGTAGAAAAACAACAGTTGGTTTCTCTGATTGAATCATGATTTTTAACATTCGGTGTTTGGAGGGGCTGTTGAGCCCTCTCATGTTCCAAGAGATGAGCTTCATGAGGAACTTTGATGTTTGGGTTTGTAGTACTTTGTCAACTTTGGAAATCACCCCGATTCCATTAAGATCTCGCCCAGGATAATGGTTCTTTGTAGTTCCGTCTTGCGTCCTCTTTTTTTTGCTTCTTTGAGGATTTTATTTCCGTCCCAGAGACTGCCTGGTTGTATGCCCAAACATTTGCTCCTTTGTGCTTTGATGAGAACCCCTTCCAATCTATCTATTTCCCAGGGGGGGATGGCGTTGTATTCTTTCTGCTTACATGCTGCTTCAAGTGTGAGGATATCTAGCCCATCTAGACTTACCGTCTCTGGTTCTTCCTCCATATTGATAGGGGTGTCCTGAGGATCATCTGAGATACCTTCTTGCAAACTTAAAGCTAGGGCTGCATCCAAGTCCATGTTAGAGGCCTGAAGGTCTGCGGCTGACTCCTTGATATTCTATTCCATGGAGGGATGGAGCTTTGAGGATGACGGGGGGGAGGGATCCACCTTTGGGTGGGGATGAAAGGAGGTGGATGGAGGGGCGGAAGAAGATTGAGGGGCTTTTGAGGGATTATCTGAAGATTCATGAGGGGTGAGAATTTGGAACCGGTTCTGGGATTCAGGTTTTTTGGGGCTGGAGGGGGCAGCCGGATGCTTTTTTGCATGCCTTCGGCGGGAAGTTACTTTGGTGAATCCATCTGAATCTTTAGGAGTTTCATTGGCAGCAACGTGGGTCTGGGCATTCAAGGGGCATTCCCTAAAGAGATGGCCATGCTCATGGCACTTGCGACAACGAAAGGGAATGTGTTCATAGTCTAAAGGTTGAAGCCATTCAAAATCATCATGGAAGAGACTTACCGAGTCTGCAAGGGTTTTTTTGAGCTGCATCTGGACGCATATCCTGACATATGAGGTGAATCTTCGGTACTTTGTATCCTCAGCTACTTTGATGAAGGTGCCGATGCTGTTACCAATGTCCTTTAATGTTTCTTCTTTCTAGTATTCGGTGGGCAGGGAATACAGGCGGATCCAGACTGGAGCATGACTGAGATCCTCTGTATCTGGGTTGAATCGAGGCTTCCAATCGCGAAGGAATAGACCCGAGGAATTGAAGACATATGGGCCGCCTTCAAATACTCTGGTTTTGTCTTCCAGGTAGTGAAAGATAGCTGTGAAGAAACCCTTGGGTCCTATTAACAGGGAGACTTGTCCTTTGGGCTTCCATTTGGATTCTATCCAACCATGAAGGGCCTTCTCAGTAGGCCAGAAACCCAAAAACTTTCCAATCAGTGCATGATCTTTCAGATATTGTATTTCGCCATTGATACGATGGCTTGGTAGCTCGACTTTAATACGTTCTTTAGCCTTTGGAATGCATGTGGTTGACTTCGCTTTTGGTTGTGACGCACCCTGATCTGTGTCCTTTTGATCATCAGCGATCGGGAAGTCCTCGCTATCATGGATTAGTTCCTTGCTTCGATCGTTTCCAGAGTTCTGAAATCGTACAGCGACTTTGCCGTAAGAGAACAAGGGAGCAGATGCCGCTTCATTTTCCGTCTGCCGTGATGAGGAAGGTGGGGGAGGAACGGACACGGTCCCTCCTGCCGGGTATTCCATTGTTAGTTAGCGACCAGACTTTTAATGATTGTCGATCCAGCAGAACCGTGCAGGGGTGGGTGTGCCAGGTTGCAGAGATGCAGGTCTGTACATCTGCAGCAGGGGCAGAGCAGTGGCAGCTAGGGTTTTTTCATTACCGTTGTGCCATCGTTTATTTCAGGAATGTTATCGTAAATCCCATTAATATTATTAATAACATTTAAATTATAGTATTAATATTAATATATTTAATTTGTAATATTAATATTATTAATTACATTAACATTGTTAATAAAAGTATTAACATTAATATTGATAAATAGTATTAATAATATTTTTTCTTTTCGAATTTAGACTTCTCTGATTCATATTAAATATAACATTATCTTTCAGTAAAAATTACATAGGAGATCATCTCGTCTTTTGACGTGTTTGGAACCAACGAGTGTGGTTCATCTTCAGGACAAGCTGAGGAATCAGATCTAGGCAATGAAATAAATAGATGCCAGTGTGGTTCATCTTCAAGGCAAGTCGAGGGATCAAATCTAGGCAATGAAATAAATAGATGAAGAGAGCACCAAACTAGTCATTAGAAAATAATAGCACAACTAGTTTAACTAGAAAACTGAAATTAATAATTAAGATTTGACCAAGAAAAAGAATAAAAAAGAATTTTAATTAATAATTAATATTTTTGAATTAAGTTAAAATTTTATATAACAATTAAAATTCAATTTAAGTTATATATTATATGAAATAAGATTAGGATTTAAGGAAACTATTCAAGAAATGGTAATGCTATATAATAATAATAAATTATTTTTAATTCTTTTGAATATAGAGCAAGAATCCCAATTTGAATATTAATTATTAATAATATTATTAAATTAAATTCTATTTGTATTACAATTAAAATCAAATTTATAGAAGTTATTAAAGTGAAAAAATATTATTATGGTGATACTATATAAGGATTAGTATCTAATAATAGTTTAACAATTTTTTTAGATGTTATTAAATATTTTATTCTCCAATAATTAGTATACTATTACTAAGAAATATAATATTATATATTATAGATATAAAATATGAGAAATAAAAATTAAAATACATAATACATACATACATACATACATAATATACATACATACCATTTTATAATAATATATATATATATTCTAAATAATATATATATATAACACAAAAAATCTTTAGGAAGAAAGAGCAGGGATCCAACACCTGCTGATACTCCATCCATCGTCTCTATTCAGATTAGCGGGCCTCTTTTCAATTTCTAAGGCCTCTCTAAATTTATGATGATGAAAAAGGTCAATCCTAGCGATGACCCTAGCCTCTTCTATGCAGATGTGATGATTCATCTTTTTTGCATGTTCTGCCAAAGCAGAGGAGTGGGACTTTCCATGTTTGATGTCTGCAACATGCTCACAAATCCTTTGATTTATTGATCGACAAGTCTCACCAATATAAGGAGTCCCACAAGAACATGAAATAATGCAAACACCCTTCCTATCCTTCGGGTTGACTGGGTCCTTGACCGAACGAAGAGAACTTCGAATGGTGTGAAGGGGTCTAAAAGAAGAAGAAGGAATATTATGTTTTTTCAAGATTGTAGTGATTTTATTTGTGGTCCCCTGAATAAAAGGAAGATGACTTTGGAAGATCGATCCTATTCTTAGGACCTCTTTCCACATTAAGGAAAGTTGTAAGAACTGGGACTTGCTATAACCATTCTTATTAAAGACCTTAAGGAGGTGGGTGTTTTCATCTTCAAGGTGATTTTAATCAGAAACTAGCAACCCCCAAGTGGCTAAGGTGTTGAGAACCCCTAGTTTTTGAGGAGGGAAATGAGGAGAATTAGCATGAAGATATTGCTCTGTATGAGTTTTCTTCCGAAAAACCTCATGCGAGAAAGATACTGTTAGATTTAATATTTATTTTATAAATAATAATTGAATCATTAATAAAAACCTAAATTTAAAAATTCTATTTACTCTAGTAGTATGATTAATAATATTAATGATAGTGTAAATGATATCAACATTAGCATTGTTAATATAAATAGTATTATTATTAATATTAATAAATAATATTAATAATATTTTCATTCTAATCAAACATGGTAAAACAAACTGAACCATGGTCAAAATCATAATATATCATAGAAAGCTATAATCAATCATTGTGAAATGAGTCAAACCATAATCACCGTTGGTGAACTTGGACAAGCCATCTTCATCCATGGTTAAACCATTCTCACCCATAGTCAATGTTTAATAATATTAATATTAATGTGGTTTAAAACACATTGGTTTATTAATGTGGTTGATTATGTTTGAAAAGCAACACTCTTCAACTTTGGTCAAACATAATTATGTATTATTTTTATTGATTAATATTAATAGTCAAACATAATCAAACACACTAGTTAAATCTAGTTAAACAAAGTCAACTTCTATTGTCAATGTTTAAATAGTTAACCATAATCAAATATGGTGAATTTTATGTTTACCATATTTAGCAATAGTCAACTTTGTTCACTCATAGTTATTCACAGCCAACATAACTCAACCATATTCAATTATAGTCAACCATGTTTGACCAAAGTCAAACATTATCAACTTTAATCAATTAAGGTCATCCTTGGTTAGTGAAAATCAAGATTTAAAAATGTTTAATAATAATAATAAAGCTGAATAATAATAATAATAATAATATGAGAGTGGAATGGTACAAAAATCTAGCTGACATTAGCATGTGACAAACATTATTGCAATGTTGTAGTACATTGCAATTTATCCAACATCCCATTGCGAGATTACAAAATTAGTCAATCACATTTACTAATGTTGTTGACTATGTTTGACAATCAACACTCTTCAACTTTGGTAAAACATAATTGCCTTTCAATATTATTGCTTGATATTAATAATCAAACACAGACAAACAAAATCAACCATTAGTCAAACATAGTTCACCATAAGTGTCAATCAAGGTCTCTATGGTCAACCATGATCAAATATGGTCAACCCTGAGCAAGCATGGTCAACTAAGGTCATCCAAGATCAACATGGTTAGAATGGTCAACCAACGCTGACAATGGTTGACCATGATTAACCATGGTCAACCCATTGTCAACAATGGTAAACTATTGTGAAGGAAGATCAACCATGATCAACCAAGGTCAACTAAGATCAACATGGTTAGAATGGTTGAACATGGTTAACCAAGGTCAACACTTGTTAACCATGGTTAACCATGATCAACCATGATCAACCATAATGGTCAATCAAGATCTCTATGGATAGAATGGTTGAATATGGTTAACCAAGATCAACCATGGTCAATCAAGATCAACCAATATCAATCAAATTCAACCATGGTCAAGCAAGGTCAAGCAAGGTCAACTAAGATCGACATGGTTAGAATGGTCGAACATGGTAAACCAAGGTCAACCATGGTGAACCATGATAAACCACAATAGTCAGTCAAGAGCTCTATGTTTAAAATGGCCAAACATGGCGAACCAAGATCAACCATGGTCGACTATGGTTAACCATGGTCGACTATGGTTGAACATGATCAACCAAGATCAACCATTGTCCAGCATGATCGACCATAATGGTCAATCTCGTTCTATATGGTTAGAATGGTTGAACAAGGTTAACCAAGGTCAACCATAATGATATGGTCGATTATGGTCAACCAATATTAACCATGGTCCACCATGATCAACTATGGTTAACTATTGTCAACCATTGTCAATGAGAACATGTTAGCATTAACCATTGTCAACCAAGGTCAACCATTATCAACAGTGGTTGAAAATGGTAAGCCATGGTTCAATATGGTCAACCATGATCAATCATGGTTTAGTATTTTCAACCATGATCAACTGTGGTCAACCATGATCAAGTGTGGTCATCTTTGGTTAGCCATGGTCGACATAGAACATTCCATGCTCTACTGGCTCCTAATGGCCAAGCATGGTTAGGATGGTCAAACATGGTCAACCAAGGTCTCTATGGTTGAAATACTGTCAATAATAGTCATCCCTCTTCAACCATTGTCAAACCCATGACCCATCTCAATCATTAATGTAACCATTTTTGTAACATTAGCATTAACATTGGCCTAAGCTTGACTAGACCCAACCTCATCAACCTTGATCACCCTCATCAACTCTTGTCAACCATGGCCAATGAATCCAACCCGTGCAAGCCATCTAGAAGGAGCACAACCATATTTACTAATGTAGTTGATATATGCTGATCATCAACATTTTCCACCTTCTATAAGCCGATCAATATATGAAAATAACACTTATTGGCGACCTTTTCCCCTGTTATAAGCCAATCAATATATGAAAATAATATTTATAGGAACATATATGAAAATAACATTTATATACAACATTTTCCACTTTTTATAAACCAATCAATATATGAGAATAACACTTATAAGCGTATATCAACCCACCGACCACATTAGTAAATGGAATTATGCAGTGTAATTTTTAATTACATTTTGAAGTGGATTTTGGATACCCTAGGTAGTCAAGGGGAATTTTGCATTTAGATCGGTCAATGGGTAGATAAGATCTGCCTCTGGGCTAAGATCAAATGAATCAAGGCAATTAACTGAAGAAATTGCAACCAGGTCACCAAGGGGAATTTGAAGTGGATTTTGGATACGCTAGGTAGTCAAGGGGAATTTTGCATTTAGATCGGTCAATGGGTAGATAAGATCCGCCTCTGGGCTAGATCAAATGAATCAAGGCAATTAACTGAAGAAATTGCAACCAGGTCACCAAGGGGAATTGCAGTTGGTATTGAATCCATGTGCAGGACCGGATAAGCGACTGAAATGACTATTGGTGGTTGCTTCGATGGCTTTGTTTCACGGGTATCTCGTTAAAGATCAGCCGACATCAGGGTGTCGTAGCCGAGCAACTGCTCTCCCACATAGTAGTTGTCTCTCAACTACACGAAGTCACCGAGCAATGATTCCAAATGGCGCTAAGGGATGGGAAATACACGGACGTCACGCTGTTTAACGAGTGAGCGTTAGGTTGTTAAACATTTGGTAACTACGAATTGGATGTCGACTAAGGAAAACCCTTAGGTAGCTGTATTACAAATTCTAGATTAGCATTGTCCTTTTTTCAAACCACAATTTTAAATGGAATATCTAATTATTATTAAAAAAAGTTAGTAATCAGATGTATTTATATATATTAAAATAAAAATAAAAATTTATTGAAAATTTGTTAATTTAATATGGAAAAATGTTTAGTATTGTTTTTATATGTATATTAAATTTTAATTTTTCCATTATTAAAAATAAAATAAAAATAATATCATGAACCCAATCTGTTGATTCGAAACGGTAATTTTCAATGAATCTTTTCCTTAAAACACTTTTATATATTGTATTATTGTATTCTATTAAATCAATATAATTCATATAATTTATTATAATTTTTTTCAATATTATTATATATATATATATATATTTTAATATATATAATATTTATTTATTATTATTTTAAAGGATATAATCTTTTTATATATTCCATACAATAGAATATATTTTTTAAATTATTTTAAACCCTTATAATTGATTTATGAAATTTTGTTTAATTGCTACATCCCATAGTTAAATTAAATTATATATTTTATATATATAATTAATTTAAAGTGTAAATTTTTTATTCAATAATTATAAACAATCATTTTGAAAATTTGACATTATGATTCAGGCCATGAATTTGATCATTATTTTTACGCTCTTTACTCTTATTCAGTGCATGTGCTCTGGTGTTTTTTTATCACGAAAAAAAGTTAAATTTCTATTAATTCTGCATGAGATAAAAACAATACATCATACGACTATTTTGGTAATCATATAATTATGCTGAATAATTTAACAAATTATAATAGAGGGTGATTTAAATATAGCTCGTGACTATAAACCTCATCAGAATGTTCAAAATCGTATGAAGACAAAATATGAGGCATCGACGGATAAACAACACTGAAAATAGAGAAAAACACCCAAAGAAGAGAAATCATATATTGTGGGGGTAATGATACATACCAGATTGACTGCGAGGAGAGAGTGAGTTATGTACCCGGCATAATAAATTCTTGAATCTGGTGAGTTTTGTTGCCCACTGTTATACTCATCATCCAGACTTCATGTTGAGAAGTGAGTCCTTTTTTTGATAACGCATCAGCCACCTTGCTTTTTTCCCTGTCAATATGGGGCTATAGAGTAGTCCTTTCTATAATTCCTTATTGCTTCTATCCTGAGCCATCCCAATATGCTGATGTTTTTTATGACGTGAATAGACCGAACATGATCAATTATCACCTTTGAATTCCCAAAAATTTCCAGATCTTGAATGTTGAGAAAATCACAAAAGGATAGAAGGCCACTTAGTGCCATAACCTCAGCTTTGTTATTGGACCCATTACTTTCGTTCCAGTATATTTCTATTTGTTGACCCTCTATAGGAATGATATAGACACCACATGCAACATCCATGTTGAGCCGCCCCATCAAAATAGGCTGGCAGGACCCGAAGTGTAATGCCTTAAGATTCGTGCGACGGGCGGGCGTCGGGCGGGCACCGTGCGACTGGGCGCACACGCACGACGGACGTGCGATGGGCGCGTTGAGGGCATGCGACGGACCGATGTGCGACGGGCGCTGCGGAAATAATGCGACGTTACATCTGCGATGATTTGCGACAATACGAAAAAAGTCCACAAATTGAACGAAGTGCGACTTGAGTTTATACCCATTGAGGAGCAAGCGTTGAAGGGTGGGCCGACCCACGGTAGAAGGGGCGGGCCGACGTTCAAAAGGCGTTCGCGGAGGGGTGCCGAAACACAGTTTTGGGGGTCGGCCGAGGGGCGACCACCCCCACATACCCACGCAAAGAAGCATATATATATGTGCGTTCAAGCGTTCATTTGGGAGCCATCAAAAGTCATCTCATAACTTCGCAAAGGCAAGTAGGATCTGCGCACAAGAGAGGAAGTGCGCACTTCCCATGCGCACTTGCCTTAGGATCTTGTACGACGGCGTTAAACTTGGAATAAAACGCAGGTTGTGCAGAGGTGATTATGAGGTGCGGTTTTAGTGCAGATTTGGCAGAGAGTTTTAGGTGGCTCGTGTGAGCATCGTTCTTTGTACGAAGGAAGCATAAAGCTGTTGTAAAGGCAGGTTGCCTATCTTGTAAATTTGGTTAAGTGTTGGCCTTGGATTCTGCCAGGCACACTTGTATATTATTGTAAAACTGATATTCTTAATAAACGGTTGGGCAGACTCACATTACGGGGAGTTGCCCCTCCCCTTTATACTTGTTGCAATTGTTGTTGTTCTGTTTTATAATTGCGATGGATAATGAATGAGTATGGGCTTCATTAAGTATAAAGGGATAATAAGCATTTTACTTGGTTGCGAAAAACAAACTAAGTATCGGTTGTGAATTAGGCGTAGTCCGCACACATAAGTATTATTAAAAAGAAAGTGTGGGGTGGTGCCGCACCTCGTCGGCACAGTTGGAAGACCACCGTAGGCTTGGGGGCGTGACAGTTGGTATCAGAGCTAGTCTAAAGACTTGGAGGAGTCTTGAAAGGCTGGGTTAAGCAGGGTTGCTCGTGACAATGAAGTACAAGGCATGGCAAGTTTGGAAGAAGGTGAAGGGAAGCTCTTGCTTACCTTATACAGGTTGAAGTGGTTGAAAAAGGAGAATCCCCAGATTCGAGAGAAGCTTGCAGTCTTGGAGAAGAATGTTGAAGATGAGCTTCTTCAACTTGGTTGGACGATGGAGCAAGTTGAAGTTGCAGATTGTGCTACCAAGGAAGAGGAAGTCTTGATGACCGATGATGTTGCAGACATGATCATGATGGAGGATGAACTTGAGATTGATCAAGTTGGACCAGGATCGTGCAGTTTGCAGACATGTATGGATGAGGGTACTCTCATGGAGGAACCTCATGATGATGTAAGTACTATTGATACATGTGTTTCATTTGAGCATTTGGTAGATGGACCGTGCGCCGGGAAGGGCAAAGCTAGTTTGCCGATGCTAGGGAGCATTTTACCATGGGTGCTTATGGTGAGACCTTGTATGGAGAAGCAAGGATTGTTGATGTTTGCAGGACTTGTTGGGGTTGTTTGTGACCTTGTGGTAGAAGGTACAAAGGCCCGTGACAAGGGTGCAACTTGATGATCGTTGTGGATGATTGGGTTGTGCTTTAGCCACATGGCTAAGTGCCCGGCATGACCCATGGACAGTTTGAAGGGCACACTCTTGGGTGGACTTCTCATGGTCGATACCAAGAGATAGTCTTGGTGACACTTTGGTGGAGGAGCTATGATGGAAGGGACTCGTAATGACAAAGCTCGGGTGGACTTCTCATGGCCGAGACCAAGAGATAGTCTTGATGGACACTTTGGTGGAGGAGCTATGATGGAGATACTCATGTGATGATGATGTTTTGGGTGGAATTCTCATAGTCTTGGTGACACTTAGGTGGAGGAGCTATGATGAAGGAAGCTCATGACATGATGATATGGTTGGTGACCAAATTCACTAAACCGAAGATGGCAGCTTGGATAGGGATGACCGATGGTTGTGATGAGTCTACTTGGGTGGACTACATGGACAACTTAGTCATGGACATCAGGTTAGAGACATGGAGCATGGCAGTCTTATGCAGGGACACATTGTGGGTGCACTTGTGGAGATGTCACTTATGGGCATCTGATGAGGTGTGCCAAGGCATGGATGTTGAGCAGATAGATTTGCTTGTGTGACATGGAGACTTATTGGTTATGAGACTATGGAGAGGTTGTACACTCTTGTGCAACAAAGCCATGGACTTGGATGGAGTTGTGAGCAGCCTATGGAGCATTCTTACTACATGGAGAGCTGAGGCATCTTGCAGAGACCTTTGGGTGGAGACTTTTATGCTTGCTAAAGTGTTGGTTGAGGATGGCTTATGGAGCTCATGATGACATGAGATTGTTGTGACTTCTAGGGGACTTCATATATGGTGGACTTAGAGGATCCGATGCATTAAGGAGCTGAGGGCAGAGTCTTTGGTGCAGTATGGGATGCACACTTTCAAATCCCATGTATGGGCATGGCTTGAAAGAGTGACTTGATGTGGAGGATCGATATGAGGCACTTTGAGGTGATGGAGTTACGATGATGATGATACCTTGGTGGCTACACTTGGGTATGGGTTGAGCCGAGACTCAACTACTTTTTACATATGGGAGCTGATTGATCTTTGATCATGGGCAGCACATGGATACATGAGGAAGGTGTTCTCTTGAGGCACTTGACTTGGTGATGAGGTGCTCTCTTGGGACACTTGACACTTGATGGAGAAGTGTTCTCTTGGAGCACTTGGATGACTTGAGGGATGGCACATTGCAGATGTGATGGAGGTAGCTTCATGGACATGGATGTGGCAAACCGAGAGTTGGACTTTGATGAGATGGTCTCTTCATATTGAGGAGGCACACATATGGATGATGTTGGGATAGATGTGGCTAATTTCATATAGCACATTGGTACCAAACATCATGGACATGTTGCAGATGAGATGAGGACTACTTCATGGACCTGAGCATGGCTTACTTATGGATGGATTCTTGATCGAGTTCAAGATGTGACAGGGATGCTTTGAGGAACAACTGATGGTGGCATGAGGATGTGCATTCTCATGGTTTGGGCGTGATAGTTGGACTAACTACCCAACTAGTTCAAGCATGAGGGAGCTCAATGTACAAAATGATGTTGCTGTTGGGTTGACATGTTGACACATAGCAGAGATGTGTTAGCATTGTGTTGGAGTATCATGGCAGCAGTTCACATGGGAACTACACATGATGAGGTCAACATTATATGTTGCAATAAGCATGTAGCTTGAGATGAAGGGGCCAACCTTCCAAGATGGAGCAGCATGTGGAAATTGTGACATGATGGTTGATTGTCATGGATTGAGAGGACTTCCGATTGTTGAGATGAGATGTTGGTACATGGTTGAGGTGTGTTAACACTTGTTGACATATCATGGGCAGTTTGCACATGATGGAGATGATGCACATGATGGAGTGGACACTTTGTTGCAGTAGACATGTAGCTTGATGTTGAAAGGATCAGCCTTTCACAATGGAGAGCAGCATGGAGAGATTGTGGCAGGTGTTCGATGATCATGGACATCTATGACATACTTCGGTATGGACTATCTTGGTGACAGTTGGTCACTTAGATGAGACATGGTGGAGATGGAGACCTACATATGTTGCAGGATGGTTGCCATATGTGAGGGGAGTTGACATCATGGATTGATGCTTGGAGTTGGGATGTTGTCGAGGACGACAACGACTTCAGGTGGAAGAGGATGTAACGCCTTAAGATTCGTGCGACGGGCGGGCGCCGGGCGACCGGGCACGCGCACACGACGGACGTGCGATGGGCGCTTTGAGGGCGTGCGACAGTGCGACACGCGGTGAGACCGACCGATGTGCGACGGGCACTGCGGAAATAATGCGACGTTACTTCTGCGATAATTTGCGACAATACGAAAACAGTCCACGAATTGAACGAAGTGCGACTTGAGTTTATACCCACCGAGGAGCGAGCGTTGAAGGGTGGGCCGACCCACGGTAGAAGGGGCGGGCCGACGTTCAAAAGGCGTTCGCGGAGGGGTGCCAAAACACAGTTTTGGGGGTCGGCCGAGGGGCGACCACCCGCACATACCCACGTAGAGAAGCATATATATATGTGCGTTCAAGCGTTCATTTGGGAGCCATCAAAAGTCATCTCACAACTTCGCAAAGGCAAGTAGGATCTGCGCACAACAGAGGAAGTGCGCACTTCCCATGCGCACTTGCCTCAGGAGCTTGTACGACAGGGTTAAACTTGGAATAAAACGCAGGTTGTGCAGAGGTGATTCTGAGGTGCGGTTTTAGTGCAGATTTGGCAGAGAGTTTTAGGTGGCTCGTGTGAGCACCGTTATTTGTACGAAGGAAGCATAAAGCTGTTGTAAAGGCAGGTTGCCTATCTTGTAAATTTGGTTAAGTGTTGGCCTTGGATTCTACCAAGCACACTTGTATATTATTGTAAAACTGATATTCTTAATAAACGGTTGGGCAGACTCACATTACAGGGAGTTGCCCCTCCCCTTTATACTTGTTGCAATTGTTGTTGTTCTGTTTTATAATTGCGATGGATAATGAATGAGTATGGGCTTCATTAAGTATAAAGGGATAATAAGCGTTTTACTTGGTTGCGAAAAACAAACTAAGTATCGGTTGTGAATTAGGCGTAGTCCGCACACATAAGTATTGTTCAAAAGAAAGTGTGGGGTGGTGCCGCACCTCGCTGGCACGATTGGAAGACCATCGTAGGCTTGGGGGCGTGACACGAAGGGTTCCATTAAGAGAGCCATTTTCCCATCCCTACTCAGTTTATTTTTGGAGAGATTTACAACATTGAACTGAGAGAGAATGGATTCCAAAACGGAAATACAATTTTCCATTTTTGATTGAAAAATGGCTGCATTCTGTGATTTTCATATGGCCCATAAGGACAACAAAGGAATAGGTCTCTAGTCAATGTTCATATTGCCCCAGCGTTCAAAAGCTTCCAAAATAGAGGGGAAAATGATCCTGCTAAGGCTGAAGTGGACAGCCAAATTCTACCAAATCCTCTGTGATTAGGGACTGAGAAAAAAAATATGAAAGTTATTCTCAACATTTGACCTGCACAAAGGACAGACCCTCTCCAATTTCTTTTTTGGAGATTATGTCATGTAAGATTTTGGTTGTGATAGGTTATATGAGTGCAAATTATAAAGTTTACACTATGACATCAGCGACGAACCTTATCTATGTTGCTGTCTGGTGGTAAAGAGTTTTTTCAATTGGAATTGGCTTCAAATGGTATAGTATCTACCGCAGATAAATGCTGTTTAATAATGTGGATATAGACCGCCCACAACACGTCATAGTTATGAACTAAAAACTACATATCAAATGTTTAAAAAATGTTCAGATTCATACAGTAACCACCGAATAAAACAACGCATTCGATTTCCAAATATATTGCTAGTATTTCTTTATTCATATTAATGTGAGGCGATTTCATTAAGCATGGATATGCTAGAGATTGAACTCGGACGTTCTCTTCCTAATAAAATTTAGTATTTATTTTATTTATAAATATGAATTTTATTTTATTTAATTTAATTAATACTATATAAATATATTGAAAAATAATAAAAAAAAATTAACATTAAATAAAAATTATAAATATTTTATTTAGAGATATAATTATTGATGATCAAAATTAAAACATATTAAAAAAGGGGGCCAGTCCTCTTACAGAATCAATATATTAGGTCATATGTACAAAATTATATATATATATATATTATTATAATATATATATATATATATATATATATTGTCGCATCAATCACATCAAACAAATACACATATTGCTGCACAATAGCATCACAAATTGTGGATCGAACCTGGGCGGGGAGCGAGTCAACCGCCAGCCCTGCTGGTGAACCATGCACTTCGCGTGTGATCAAAATTAAAACATATATTAGAAAAGTTACAGTTATTGATAATAGATATGATATATTCTCAAAGTATTAATTAGAAATTAATTAAATTAGTATAACAATATAAATTAAATGACAATACATAACAAGTATCAAAACACTTTATCTTACTTTCCAAATTGTCCAAAAAAAATTTAACTATATTGCAACTTTATTTAAAATTATTATTATTATTATTATTATTATTGATAAAATGAATTAATATGATTTAAATATATACAATTTTAAAAAAAACATGTAACAAGATTCTTAACCCCCACTTATCATTGAGATTCTTGATTTATAAATAGGTTTTGTGACAAGACCAATACTATGACTCACCAATGCCACATGGCCCAAAAAATATAACTCATTTCATATGTAACTTCTTTATATGACATTTTTTCAATTAATGAATTTAATTAAAAGGGCAAAAAGTATGACTACTTTCAAAAGAATTTTCAAATTTTGATTTCCCTATACCACTAATAATATTTGCAAATGTTTGGTAGAGATTAAATTCTTACCATTCACATAAATTAAATTAAAATTATAAAAATTATATTCCAAAACAAATACACTCATTTTCTTTTGTTTGCTAAGTTAGTCTTGACTGCATGCTTAACCTTTGGCTTAATAAATTGTGATTCATAGGCATCTAACCCTTAAAAATCACTTGGAAATGGCACAGAGTCTAGGCCACAGGAGCCCCCAACATGACTAATTTTTTCTTGTACGAAATTTGGAACTAGTGACTCTTATATCACAAAGTGCCTTAAAAATACACCATATCATTATCTATTCAACATAATATATTTTATATTTAAAATTATTATTTATATAAATGTTATTTTATTAATATTTTTATATCTTGACATAAAGAAAACAATTTCATATTTTGGAAAGTTTACTTTTATTTTTAAATAAGTTGAATTAAAATATATATAAATAATACTCAAAATCATTGATAATGAATTTCATATTTTGGAAAGTTTATTTTTATTTTTAGATAAGTTGAATTAAAATATATATAAATAATACTCAAAATCATTGATAATGAATTTATGGGATACCAATTCTCTTAGTCGAACATTAACTTGAAAATTTTTAAATGGACTATCTAGACAAGAATAGTTCCCCAAGAGAGGAAATCCATGTATCTTTGGATTTTTTAATTGGTGATAATGTTTACATCATAAATTTAAAGTTAGTTACATTTTGGTGAGAGAACATCTAATTTTTTCTAGAAATCCATTGGATTTCAATACAATTATATATGTGTATTGTTTGTGAAAATTTTATTTTTAGTACGTAATAATGTTTTTTTTTTCTTACTATCAAAGCCCGGATGGCCTTGGCGCCTCCCCGATGGTGGGAAATAAGGGAGTATAGTATTGTGTTCTAAGTGATTTCTTTGTTAAAATTTGTCACTGTGTGTGGGGATCAAGCAACTAGCATGTGTGGTGTAGTGAGTCCAACGTTGTCCAGCTCGCAATGGAAGCATGCCTTTCTCAACATTGATCTTTGTTTTAGAGTTTTCGGTGCATTGGTGTTGGCGCTGGAATTTTCTCGACGTATTTATATTGTAGAATATGAAATTGATTTTTTAAGAGAGTTGATAAGCCAACATAACTATGAAGAAAAATATATTAAAAAATAAATAAAACATAGTTACTGTGTGAGCTAAAAATTATTGTAAATCTCATATATTAATTGAACCATTAACTACATTTTTAAATAGTAAACTTATTACTAAAATGATTATCAATCAACTCTAAAACAAATCTACTGACACTACAACTAATTTCCAACACTGACCACCCTAACAATTTGCTATCCTAATTTTGCAGAGAACACAAAATCTGCTTACTAATTTGTCAGCAATTTATATAATTTACATAACTAATTAAGCATTATTCCCAACACCCTCCCCTTAATGAGTAATGAGGATTTACTATCTTATCTCATAGTGCCAAAAATCATGTTTTCGTAACTGCTTTGGTGAAGATATCTACTAGCTGATGCCAAGTATTTATATGCTCCAATTTAATATCCTTCTTTTGCACCAAATCTCTAATGAAGTTATATTTCATGTCAAAATACTTTGTCCTACTATGATGAACTGGATTCTTTGCTAACTTGATGGAACTTACATTATTACAATAAATCATTGTAGGTTGAATTTTTTTTCTCCAATTTCTTCCAAAATTTTTCTGATCTGCTAATGGAATCAACATTATAATGGTCTTCTGTCTTGCTACTGGTGCAAATGTCTCTTCATAATCAATTCCATACTTCTGTGTGAATCCTTTAGCAACTAATCTTGCTTTGTGTCTTTCAACACTCCCATCACCGTTAAATTTAATCTTATAGACCCATTTGGTTCCAATCTTTTTCTTGTCATGTGGAAGCTCTGTCAGCTTCCAAGTGTCATTCCTTTTAATGAAATCCATATCTTCTTGCATGGCTTGCATCCAAACCTCATTAGTACATGCATCTTCAAAACATGATGGCTCAAAATCAGCCTTGGCTAATAAAGAAAAATTGACTATCTCACCTATTGGACTTTCTTCATGTGCTTGATTTGCATTCCTCTGATAAATATCATTCAATCTTCTTACCTTCATTATAGAACTTGGAGAAGAAGTTGGACTTGAACTTGATGTTGAAGAATTTGATGAAGGGTTGCTTGGTGGATTCAACCCATTAGTTACAGAAACATTAGTTCGCTCATCGTGATCAATATCAACAATTATATCATCATTCAAAACAGATTTTGTCTTCTCAACATGGCCTTTTTGATGACCATAAACTCCCCCTTCATAAAAAATTACATCTCTTGAGACAAGAAACTTGTTAGTTAGAGGATTATACAATTTATAAGCCTTTCTTGTCTCACTATACCCAATAAAAATACATAACTCACTCTTTGCATCTAACCTTTTTCTATTTTGATTAGGTACATGCACGTAAGCCAAACAACCAAAAACATTGAAATGATTAACATTAGGCCTTTTTCGATACCAAGCTTCATAAGGAGTCATCTTTTCCAATGCACTGGTGGGGCTACAGTTGAGGGTGTACACTGCTATAGCAACTACATCTCCCATTAAGAATTACTCAACCCTTTAGTTTTTAACATGCATCTTGCCATTTCAACCACAATACGATTCTTTCTTTTAGCTATGCCATTATGTTGGGGTGTGTATGTTGTAGTATGTTGCCTCCTAATGCCATTCATATCGCAATAACTTTGCAAAGCTTTTGAGCAGAATTCTCCTCCATGGTCAGTTTGTAAACATTTGATCTTGCACCATTTCTCATTTTCTACAAGGGCTTTAAACTTCTTGAATGTATTCAGGGCTTCACTTTTTTCCTTCAAAAAATATACCCAATAATTTCATTAGTAATCATTAATAAAAGTGATGAAATATGATGACTTACCCAAACTCTTAGTCTGCATAGGACCATATATGTCTCAATGAACAAGCTGAAGTGGGTGATAAGTTGTCCATGCAGATCCCTTTGGAAACCTTTCCCTTGCATGCTTTCCTTTAGCACATCCTTCACAAATCTCCTCATGCTCTTCTACCTTGGGCAAACCAAAAACCAATGCATGTGAGGTTAGAAAATTCAAACTGTGAAAATTTAAATGCACATACCTAAGATGCCATAACCAACTTGAATCCTCATAAGCCATATTTGCAAGATTGATGTTATGTTCATCAAACCTCAAGGGAAACATCCTATTTCTTGTCATAGGCATAATAGTGATCACTCTATTGTCCTTATTCTTATCATAGATAGTACATGTCTTATTTTCAAAGGCTACTTTATAAGTTTTCTCACATTGCTGCCCAATGCTCAACAAATTATGCTTCAATTGTGGAGTATAATAAATGTCATGAATACTTTTTATACCTTCTTTTGTTTGGATCTCCATAGCTCCTTTGGCAGAAATGTCAATTGATTTATCATCAACAAGCTGGATCTTGGATTTGAAACTTCCATCCTTTGTTGAAAACAACTTCTCATTCCATGTCATATGGTTAGAGCATCAAGAATCTAGGTACCAAACATCTTTACTAGTATTTTCACCTTTGGCATAAGATAAAAATAAGTGATTTGGAGGATACTCACCACTTTTTTGAGCATAATTAGCATTTTTACCTTCTTTCAAACTACATTCTCTTTCAAAGTGGCCATACCTGTTAGAATAGTAACATTGAACCTTTCTCTTATCAAATCTACCTCTACCTCTTCCTCTGAAACTACCTCTTCCACTTGAGCCACCTCTTCCTCTACCTCTTGAATAATTTTGGCTTTGCCATTTACCTCGACCTTGATTGATTTTGGCATTGCTGCTGCTTGCACCTTCATTCTTTGTAATTTGTAATTTAGAGGAAAAAGCTTTCTCTACACCTTCAAAAGTGTCCTTCAATATTTCTTCATGAGACATCAAAGATCCAACCAATTGATCAAACTGTAGTTTTGTCAAATCCTTACTTTCTACCATGATTATGGCAACATGATTCGATCTATGTGTTGAAGATCTCAATACTTTTTTAATTAAAACTTCATTACTTACAGTTTCTCCAAGTGTAGCCATTTTATTGACCATATCTTTGACTCTCACACAATAGTCACTCACTTTCAGCTTCTTAAATCTTCAAATTCTCGAACTCTTGCTTCAATGTCTGAAGCTTGACCACCTTAACTTGATCAATACCTTGGTAAGCTTCTTGTAGAGTCTCCCACGCATCTTTGGCAGTTTTTGCTCCTGATATTCTTGGAAATAAGCTCTTATCAAGAGCTATCTGAATGTGAAACAAAGCTTAAGCATTCTTCTTCCTTGCTTCCTTTCTTATTGTTCTTTCATTGGATGTAAGGGCATTCCAATCAGCTGGCTCCTCCTATCTTGATTCAACAATCCCACAAATATTTTCCAATAAAAAAGGTTCGCATCTTGATGCACCAATAATCATAATCATTCCCATCAAATTTTGGAATTGGCATCCGGTTAGAATTCGACATGATTAACTTTGGTAACCCAAAACAATTTTACCTGCTTTGATACCACTTGTAGAATATGAAATGGCTTCTTTAAGCTAAGCCAACATAACTATGAAGAAAAATACATAAAAAATTAAACATACAAAACACAGTCACTGTGTGAACTAAAAATTGTTGTAAATATCATATATTAATTGAACCATTAACTACATTCTTATATAGTAAAATTATTACTAAAATTATTATCAATCAACTCTGAAACAAATCTACTGACACTACAACTAATTTCTAGCACTGCCCACCCTACCAATTTGTTGCCCTAATTTTGCAGAGAACACAAAATCTGTTGACTAATTTGTTAGCAATTTACATAACTAATTAAGAATTACTCCCAACACATATGAACTGAACTAGTGGATGAGAGTCGGGCTATATGTGTTCCTGCATCCTGACCAGGATTGATGCTACTACAACATTGAAAATTGAGCCATGAGTTGTGTAGAGAAGCCATAGCTTCTATGTGTAGTTTTGTGTAACAGATGAGATGGGAGGTCGATAACTTGTAGAGGTTGTGTTTGTGCGGGATGTAGAGCGTTGTAGCTTCTGTAATGTTATATTGTCCAATTAATTTTTTGCAATGAAATCAATGTCCAGATTAATGCTTAAGCTTGCTTTCAGACTCGTGGCTGGCAACAAATCTTCTAATTCATCTGTCTTTTCTTTGTTTTCCTTTACTGGAACAAGTGGTTGGTTAAGGCCTCAATATGAGTCTGAGAAACTAGTCGAACATGCCTTTCTACCGATGAAACATTAGATTCATTCCACCCTTTTATCCAAACAGTACAAGGGAATTAGCTTTATCAGATGGAGTGGGCATCCGTGGTGTTTTAAAGTCTTTCTCGTGGGCATCAAAACATCATTGAAGAAGTCTAATGGATGAGGGAATGCGAATCTCATCCTTTTTATTTTATTTGAGTAGGTAATTCCAAGTTATGTGGGGATGCTTACGTAGTTTACTATTCCATAGACAACACTGCATGCAAGAAAGACTAGAAGACTTCATTCTAGAAGTTGTCATCATGGCGATCCCGAGACGGTTGCATGGCAAGATTTACGTGGTAGCTGGCCCATCCTTGGTCCTTCCCACATTGGTACACACCGAGGTTTGGTGAGGGTTTATGGCACCTTCAATGCGCATCCGGCCCGAGGTCGGTCTCATTCTATGTGAGCACAACATCTATGGTATGGCTTGACCTGGGATCATTTGTGTTGTCGTTCGTTTCATTTATGTTTTCGTTCCTCTATGGCTCGTCTGGTTCGGCTCTGGAAGAAGATGGGTCTCTGTTTCCCGCTATCCTCTTGGTTCTTCTCTGGTTCCGGTCCTCTATCGTTTGCCAGTTATATGAATGTTTTTCGTTGGATCTAGTGGCTGTTGTACACCTAGTTTTCCGTGAAGGTCTCAGGTTTGGTTTTTCATTTTGGGTATGTCTTATTTCGATGGCTTGGATACTTATTTGACAGGTAAAAACCCTGTTATGACTCCACTATCTCACATTCCTATAGTTTTTATTAATGGCCTTGCTCTTGGTGAGCAGGCTGTGGTATCATGGCACTTTGGCCATTGGTTGCTCTCAGGTTGGGGTTTCAACTCGTGGCTCAGTTGTGGAGTCCAGCCTCCCCTTCAGGTATTCGCTGTGGGTCAAGTTCCTTGTTTTTCTCTAGTGTTGTTGTGTGCTATATAGCTATGCTTCCTCTCTAACAATCTTCTTGTCACTGTGCAGGTATCGCTCTCCTCTTTGCTATGGCTATAAGGGGATGGCTCTTAGGGATGAAACGTTGTGGTATCATCCTTGAAGATTTGGGTCCAATGTGCTTAAATTGAGTAGGGTCCTTCCTTGACTGTGCCCTACGATTGCATTTTGGTTTTGGTCTGTAGTTTTTTAACCCTTGGGGTTTCAGTTTGTTGGTCTGTCGATGCTTTGTTGCCTCCTGTGCAACGAGCCCATCATGTCGATTTTGTTTTCTAGGACTATGTTTTTGCCTTCTGTTGTTGGTTGTCATGTCTTTTGTTTTGTGTGTGTACCACTTTGGTCTATCTGGGTTGTGGAAACCCTCCTTAGCCTATCTCGTTTATATGAAAGACTGTTGGTTATTTTTTTAGGGCTCTGTGTCTTGAGGCCTGTTTGGAATCTGGAAGTTCTGTCATGTACTTCTGTGGACCTTCTAATTTAAATCAAATAGTATGTAATTTGGTAATGTACTTGGATGGTTTGGCTCTGTCGTATTTGATCCTTTCAGTCTTGGTGCATAGTATGAATGTTAATTACATAATTTTTTGTTTAATTTCTATGCACAATAATTTATACATGTTGCTTCTGAAACAGTGAATACATGTAAGCTTTCTTTAAATTCAAAAAAAAAAAATCTTCAGAGTTATACTTTCTTTCCTTTTTCTCATATAGATGGCAGCAACCCCACTTTTGATTTTGGGTTGCCTATTTATGCTTGCTGGCAGCCTCATACTGTTGAGGAACTACCCTTAGTTACATTATAGTTATTTTCTAGTTTCATTCAGTTTCATTTCTAACTTATTTTAAACCAATTCTATTCTAACTACTGTTAAGTTTATAAATAAAAACATTGGTTGTAACAACCTTCATTTAAAAATAAAAATAAAACTAACTAAAAGTGAACTTAATCAAAAGAGCTTGTCCAGCTGTCACTGCCCTAGTCGGATGCTCCTGCATCAGGATCCTGGGGTGAATGGATCTCATGGCTCCTATCCATGAGCTCTTCAATCGAGTACCTGACACTTTGAATCTAGCTTACATCCAACCAAGAAACTATCCTCAATTAGATGGTCCTTCCATTGTACCAGGTACTGTAAGTACTCTTTCCGTCGAGTTTTCCTGACCACCTAAGTATCCAAGATCCAAGATTTGTTTAATCTCTATAGGGTTGGCTAGAGACATTTGTTTGACCCATGAATCAGTCTCTCCCTAGGTGTCGAACTGTCCTCCACATTAGCAGTAATGTAAGGGTATAGATCTTCCACATTGAAGATGGGCAAGATACCTATACTTGGGGGTAGTTGTAGTTTATATGCATTTGCATAGAACTTTCGCATTATCCTACAAGGTCCTATTTTTTTCAGTTTCAGTTTGTTATATTCGCCTTTAGGAAACATTTCTTTGTGTAGATGTGCCAGTACCAGGTCCCATACATTGAATTACACTTCCCGTCATTTTAAATCTGCCTTCTGTTTATACCTTTGGTTGTTTTCCTATAATTTGGATTTCACTTGTTCATGCAGTTCGCTGATCACCTTCGCGAAGTCTTCACCATCAGCACTCCTTCGTTCCAACCGACCCAAATCTCGTAACTCGTGCACACCATGGGGGTCCATCCCGTATAGGATCTGGAAAGGACTTTTGCACGTACTCCTATTGGGTGAATCATTATAAGCGAACTCTGCTTGTGCAAGTACATAATCCCATTATCATGAATTTTCACCAACCAGACTACATAACAGATTCCCTAGACTTCGGTTCACCACCTAAGTCTACCCATTAGTCTATGGGTGATAAGCTAAGCTGAAGTTTAGCTTGGTATCTAGCCTTTTCCACAAAGTCTGCCAAAAATGACCTGTGAACTTCATGTCCCAATCTGAAATAAGAGACTTCGGCAAGCCATGTAATCTAACAATCTCTGTGAAAAACAAGTGTGCTACATGTGTGGCATCGTTAGTCTTCCTACAAGGAATGAAATGTGCCATCTTGGTGAAGCGATCCACTACCACCATGATTGAATCGAATCCCTTCTGTGTTCTTGGCAAACCTAAGACAAAGTCTAAACTGACTGAGTCCCATGGTCTGTCCAGAATAGGAAGGGGTGTATATAATCTTGTATTTTGATTGTGTCCCTTTGCAAGCCGACACATCTTACACCTAGCCACAAATATTTGTACTTCTCTACACATTTTCAGCCAATAATAGAAGTGGCTTACTTGATCCAAAGTCTTATCAATGCCAAAATGTTTGGCTAAATCCGCACTATGTTTTTCCTGGATTAAGTTTTCCCTCATCGAACATTCCGAAATAGACAACTGTCCTCCCATGAACAACAATCCTTCTTGTATGTTATAGTCTAGACATGAACTGTTGTCTCTCAACAACGGATTCTGGCAAGCTTCATATGCTTCCTTAAAGTCTTTATTTGTTTCATACAGATCCTTAAGATGCTCAAATCCTAACATATGCACTCTGCTTTCCTGTAAAATCAAATTTCTCCTACTTAACGCATATGCCACTTTGTTGGCTTGACTGCTGATGTGTTTCAATACAAATGTAAAACTTTGGAGGTACTCCACCCACTTCACATGTTTATGGTTCAACTTGTGTTGTTGCATAGCATACTGCAATGTAGAATTGTCTTAAAACAAAACAAATTTATTCGCCATCATGTAATGTCTCCAATGTTTCAGTGTTTTGACCATTGCATAAAATTCCTTATCGTAAGATGTATAGTTCTGCCTACTCTCATTCAAATTCTCGCTAAAATAGGCCACTGGCTTGTCCTCTTGGCTGAGCACTGCTCTAATGGCTATCCCACTGGCATCACAACAAACTTGAAAAAGTTTGCTGAAATCTGGCAATGTCAAAATTGGTCTTTCAGTGATCTTCTTTTTCAACAGCTTGAAACTCTTTTCCACTGACTCCATCCAATGAAAAGGTTGATTTCCCTTTTTAACGGTATCCACCATGGGTGCACAAATCCACTGAAATCTTTTATAAATTTTCGATAAAAACTCGCCAACCCATGAAAACTCCGCACTTCAAACAAACTCTTGGGGGATGGCCAACTAACTATAGTTGCAACCTTTTCCGAATCCATCTTTAATTTGTTTTCTAAAATTACAAATCCTAAATAAATCAATTCTTTCTTAACAAGTACACTTCTTCAAATTTAACAACTATTTGTTTTGCTGCAACTTTTCTAGGACATACCTGACATGTCGGAAATGTTCTTCCTCCGTCTTACTGAAAATAAGGATATCATCTAGATATACAATCACGAACTTTCCAATGTATTCCTTCAGTATCTCATTCATCAAGTGCATGAATGTGCTGAGTGCGTTGCTCAGTCCAAATGGTATGACTAGCCATTCATACAGGCCTTCATTGGTCTTGAAAGCTGTCTTCCATTCATCCCCTTCACGAATCTGAATCTCGTGATATCTGCTTTCCAAATCAATCTTTGAAAAATATGCCACTCCACTCAAATAGTCCATCATGTCATCCATCCACGGTAAAGGAAACTTGTACCTAATAGTGATCTTGTTAATTTCTCGAGAATCAGTACACATCCGCCATTCACCTCCTTTCTTGGGAGGTAAAATAGTTGGGACCGCACAAGGAATTAAACTCTCCCGAATCAACCCTCTATCCAACAAATCCTGTACCTGCTTCCTGATCTCTTCATTGTCCTTTGGACTCATCTGGTAAGCAGCATTGTTTGGTAAACTAGCCCCTAGAATGAAATCAATATGGTGACTGGTACTCCTTTTTGGTGGCAATTTATCTAGTAGATCATCCACTACAATGTCACTAAACTCTTGCAGCATATCCTATATCTCCTCAGGTAAGTCAATAATCTCAGTATGGATTAACATCGCTCTTCGTCTTTGCAAAATTGCATATTTTACCTCATCATCTCCAATCTTTTGTAGAAACTCTTTTCCTCCTAACAGTAATGCTTTTGTTCCACCGTTTTCTGTTGTATCCTCCTCTTTCATGGGTACTAGCGTATTATTTATCCCATCCTTAGCAAACTTGTAACAGTTTGTCTTCCCATCATGGAAAACTTTCCTATCATACTTCCATTGTCTGCCCAATAGTATATGGCACACATCCATCGACATGCTATCACAAGTTAGTTTATCCTTATACCTACGAATGTGAAACTCCACTTCACACTGCTCATCAACTAGCAATTGGTGTTCTTTTTGTAACCAAGACACCCTATATGGTGTTGGGTGCTTCAATATTTTTAAACCCAGTTTTTCTACCATTTCAGTGGCTACCAGGTTGTCAATGCTCCCACTGTTAATAATCAATTTGCAACATTTCCCATTTGATTTACACACAGTTCGAGACAGTGCTTTCTGTTGTGTCTGTTCAGCTAACTCTTTAGCCGGTTTTTTAAAACTAAGGCTTCTCCCATTTCAGGCATGTTCTCCATTTCTTGTGGCGGTGCCTCTGCTTCTTCCAGTTGAGCAACATATGCTCCTCTTTTCCCTGCTTGATCACTTTCAGGACATTCAAAAGACTTGTGTCCCCACTTGTGACACTTGTAACATTGATAGGCATTTCCTCTACCTCTGCCATTACCTCTTCCCCATTGGTAAGGCCTTCCTCCTCTAGTGTTACCTTCTTTTTCAGTTGGTCCTGCAGTTTTTGAACTACTGCCCTCTTTATTGTTGTTGACGGTTCTGCTTCTACCAAAAGACTGTCCTCTTCCTCTGCCAGATCCACGTCCTCTTCTGGCATTCTACTTTCTAGCAATCTTTTCTTCTGCCTTCAAAGCACTTTGATAGGCCTCCTCTATGTACTTGGGGGAAAGAATACTAATCTCATCTAGTATCTCCATTCGTAAGCCATTCACAAACCTTGCTGTCTTTTCTAGGGTATCTTCAACAAAATCTGCATGCAGGTTCACTCTATAGAATTCTTTCATATACTCCTTCACAATCATTTCTCTTTGCTTCAGGTTCTGCACCTGCCTATATAGAGCAATCTGATAATCATTGGGTAGAAACTTACTCTTCATCTTAGCGATCATCATGTTCCACTTTTTGATCAACGGTTTACTTGACCTCCTCCTTTCTGCCTGCATATTGTCCCACCACAGTGCTTCATGTCCCTTCAGTTTGGTGGCTGCAAACCTGACCTTCTTATCTTCACTGATTTCTTCACACTCGAAATATTTATCTAGCTCACTAATCTAGTCCAACAATACCTCTATAGATAAATTGCCATCATAATTTGAAAGCTTTGGCTTCGACTTGCTACTTGCCAAAAAAACTGATCTCAATAATTTTATCTCTAGTGCCTCTTCATCTGACCCATCCGTCGTGGCTGTAACCTCTTATTTAGTGTCATCACCACCTTCTGGATCACTACGCCTCCCTGCTTCCACTATTGCCAATCGGGCACTTAGGATCTTGATTTCTTCTCATAGCCCTTCATCGGATACTCTCCTGATAGCTCTACCTCGACTTCTTCTTCCTACTTCCATTTTTTTCTTTTGAGAAAATAAATTCCTCTAATACCAAAATTTGATGGCGATCCCAAGATGATTGCATGGCAAGACTTACGTGGCAACTGGCCTATCCTTGGTCCTTCCCGCACTGGCACACACCGAGGTATGGTGAGGGTTTATGGCGCCTTCAATGCACATCCGGCCTGAGGTTGGTCTCGTTTTGTGTGAGCACGACGTCTATGGTATGGCTCGAATTGGGCTCATTTGCGTTGTCATTCGTTTGAGTTATGCTTCCGTTTCTTTGTGGCTCGTCTGGTTCAGCTCTGGAAAAAGACGGGTCTCTGTTGCTCGCTATCCTCTTGGTTCTTCTCTAGTTCTGGTCCTCTATCGCTTCATAGTTATATGAATCTTTTTCATTGGACCTGGTGGCTGCTGTACATCTGGTTTTCCGTGGAGGTCTCAAATTTTGTTTGTCATTCTGGGTATGCCTTATTTCAACTACCCTTGAACAATTCTTTTACAGCTTGTAGGTGATGTTTTCTAACTGGGTTTTTGTTGCATTTCACAGGCCCTCTGCCTATTACTCTCGTTGATGTCTTGGCTACTTATTTGACAGGTAAAAACCCTATTCCAATTCCACTATTTCACCTTCCTGTAGTTTTTATTAATAGCCTTGATCCTGGTGAGCAGGCTGTGGTATCATGGCACTTCAACCGTTGGTTGTACTTAGGTTGGGGTTTCAAGTCGTGGCTCGATTGTGGAGTCCAACCTCCCCTTCAGGTATTTGTTGTGGGTCAAGTTCCTTGTTTTTTCTCTAGCGTTGTTGTGTGCTATATAGCTATGCTTCCTCTCTGACAATCTGCTTGTCACTGTGCAAGTATCCCTCTCCTCTTTGCTTTGGTTGCAAGGGGCTATCTCTCGAGGATGAAACATCGTGGCCTCGTCCTTGAAGATTTGGGTCTGATGTGCTTAAATTGAGTAGGGTCCTTCCTTGACTGCGCTCTGTAGTTTCATTTTGGTTTCGAGCTATAGTTGTTTAACCCTTGGGGTTTCAATTTGTTGGTCTATCGATACTTGGTTTCCTCCTGTGCAACGAGCCCATCCTGTAGATTTTGTTTTATGTTTTGGGAATGTGTTTCAGCCTTTTGTTGCTTCGTCTATGTACCGCTTTGGTCTATCTAGGTTGTGGAAACCCTCCTCGGCCTATCTCGTTTGTATGAAGGACTGTTGGTTATTTTTTTGAGGGCTCTGTATCTTGTGGCTTGTGTGGAATTTGGAAGTTTTGTCTTGTAGGTTTTAACCATGTACAGAAATTACCTGCATACAAATTCTAAAACAAAGAAAATAAACAATGCGAGAGCATAACACATAAAACACATATGCATATAGATTTCCCACTGGATCCCAAAACCGAGACTACCAGCTTGATTTTTCATTATGTTCCTTTCAATGTTACAATACATATTTATACATGCTGAAGCTTCCAATACCATGGACCGAAAACCATAGGTAGTTTTTCCCAACCTAATATAGGGTCCAAATGTTTTTTTCCCGGGGTGATGCCACAGACCCCGTAGAGGGTGGATACCCGCCGCCTCAAACCCCCTGGACAGGGGGGGGTTGCCGCCCCCCCTGTGACCCCCCTGCTGCTCAATCGGCGCAACAAAGGGACCCCCCTCTAACCCCCCGGTTCACTAAGTAGGTTAGTCGTGGAAAGAATATAACACATCCCAACAATCTCCCACTTGTTGTTTTCTTTCCACAGGGGACCACATGAGTGCTTAGTCATTTTTCCGGCCCTGAAATGCCCATTGTTTGTCTACACCAGGAGAACTTCTCAGAGCTCACAAATTTTGTCAATGCATCTGCAGTATTCTTCAAAGTGTCCACCTTTACCAGCAACACCTTTTTGTCTTCTGTCATATCCCTCACAAAGCGATACTGAACATTAATGTGCTTTGTCTTTGAATGATAAGCAGGGGTCTTTGCCAAGAAAATTGCACTTTGGCTATCACAGTCTATCCTTATAGCTCCCTGTACTAACCCCATACTTGAACACAATCTCTGCAACCAAACTGCTTCCTTGCTTGCATGAGTGGCTGCCATGTATACTTCCTCTGTAGTTGATAGTGCCACTATAAATTGTTTCTTACTCATCCAACTGACTGCACCTCCAAATAGGTTAAACACATACCCACTTGTAGATCTTCTCTAATTCAGATCTCCAGCCCAATATGCATCAACAAAGTCACGAATATCCAACATTCTGTCCAATCCTAATCTTCCTTGGTAGCACAAACCATAATCACTAGTGCCACACAAATACCTAAAAACCTGCTTCAATGTTGTCCAGTGCTCCTTCCTTGGTTTTGACATAAACCTACTCAATACTCCCACTGCATGTGCAATGTTTGGTCTAGTACAGACCATTACATACATCAGGCTACCGACTGCACTTGCATATGGAACATGGAACATGTCCTCTTCTTCTTCTTGTTTCTTGGGACACTATTCAACAGATAACCTCAGACTTACAGGAATAGGAACCTTCACCGGTTTACTATCCTGCATATTAAACCTCTACAGTATTGTCTCGACATACTTCCTTTGGTTTAACCAGAGCTTCCTCTTTGCTCGATCTCTTTTAATTTCCATGCCCAAAATATAGTTTGTAGCACCGAGATCTTTCATGTCGAATTTGGAGGACAATTGGGTCTTCAAATCCTGGATAATTTCATTGTCATTTCCAACCAAAAACATATCATCAACATACAAGACCAGATAAATAACAC
>APFE030169797.1:45805-65504 GCA_000404065.3 Pinus taeda | reverse complement strand
TTCCATTCTTCATCGATCACTCCCGTTGTTTTAGTACCCGGATCTACTGCGGTCCACTGATCTTTATCCACCAACAGATCCTCCATCTTGAGTTTCCACAACTCAAAACTCTGACCATTGAACTTCTCAATCTCTATCTTTCTGCTGCTCGCCATCTTCTTTTACCACAAAAATCAATCTCGCAGATCTCCCACTTAACAAGGTCTACCACAGGCCCGAGCGAAACTCCTCAGCAACAAAGGCGTCCCCTTGAAGCCAAAACAGCTCTGATACCAAATGTAGGTTGTTAAAACCCCATACAGAAACTTACCTGCATACGGAATTCTTAATCACAGAAAAATAAACAATGCGAGAGCATAACACATAAAAACCACATATGCACGAGAGATTTTTCCCCTAGATCCCCAACTCAGGACTACCAGCTCGATTTTTCATTATATTGCCTTTCAATGTTACAATACATATTCTATTACATGCTGAAGGCATCTAATACCATGGACCGAAAACCATCGCGCCCAAAACCATGTACCGAAAACCATCGCGTCCAAAAAACATGTGCGAAAATCATGCACAAAACCATAGGTGGGTCCGCCCAACCTAACATAGGGTCCAAACCAAAATTTTCCGGGGCGCTGCCCCAGACCCCATAAAGTGGGGTTACGGGTACCCCTCAAATCCCCTATTAACTATGTGGAAAGAATATAACACAACCCAACAATCCACATAAAATTTATCAACCCCCAGGGAAGGATATTTAATTTGATTATTGATCTTCCACCACTAGATCCCATCTCAACCAAATCTTTAATATAAAATGTAGAAACAGAGAATAATATTAATGAATCTCTTTCATCATCCATCAAAGAATCCCATGTGCATGACAACTTGGACTATGGTTAGCCTAATGGTATTCCTTATGACATGTATTTGTCTTCGTTTAGTTTTTCTGGTGTATCTTTTCCTAAAGAAGTTATCATGATCCCATCGCGGACTCACTTGAATATTACTTTAAATCTGAATCTATGCCACATGGCTTGTACTTTCATACCTATCACAAAGTTTTGTATGGTCAGAGGCCCAATGATTTTTGCTGTTGTGAATTCCATTGTGTGGTAGATCAGTCACATGTAGTACACCATTATGTTTGCACTTCCTATACTTATCAAATAATGTAGATATTTTCATGGTTTCTTTCCTTCACTACACTGCCTTTTATTCTAATCCTTCACAATCACATATTATGGTCTCGAGGATGAGAGAAAATTTTGTGGATTCATTGGGAATTTCACTTTACGTGACCCAACCCACCACTGTGTAGGTTAGGTTAGGATAGGTTGCATGTAGTTAGATGCATTGCATTATTGTTTTGTAATTTCATCTCTCATGTTTTGGTTTTATTATTTTTATTTTCTTTATCTTTGAATAAATTCGGTTTGAACTTTGAGATGACGTGGCTTAAATTTTGTGAATGGAAAGTTTAAATACACATAACCATTGGATTATATGTTACCCTCTTCTTTCATTTGATTTATCTCTTTTCAGTAGATTATTTTTCAACAAAAAATATGATCCTTTATTCGGAAAGCTCTAAGAAAACCATGAATCTCACATCTATGTAGGATTCCCATTCCTAGACTCATCCCTATTATGAATATGTGTGCATTGTTTCTTATCTATATGTATAGAGTAAGATAAGGGGACAACTTTTAGTGATCAAAACATTAAAGGTCTAAAATCTATCTCTAAAGGAACAAACTCCTTTGTTCTCAATAAGTCAGGATCCCTCTTCCACCCATGAAAATAATAAGTTCCTATGCACAGTTCTATGAAAGGGAAAAGAAAATATAAAGGGTGAAAGAAGAGAAAGTCTTCCTATGTAGGGAGATGAAGCAAGCCACTTCATCGCGGTACTTTCTAGGTTTGCTAGCAGCGAAGTAATGTTTGTGTTCCTAAAGTGACTATGTTAGGGTACTACCCAAGTTTGCTAGAAGCAGAGAAATGCCAAAGATGTAAAACTCATACTCTGATTGTTTCATTCGCCAAACTATATTACCCTTACTTAAATTCACAAGATAATGATATGGTTTGTGATGTTGTTGTGTTATGCCAAGTAATGGAACATGGGAGATTATATCTTTAACTGATAAGAGTGGGGAGCTAAGGTAACCTATTGATTGAATCAATAATTCCTGAAGAAACGAGACCCTATTCTTACAGTGAAACCATTTCAGAGAAGTTGGGGTTCTCCCAGTGTGTTTCCAAGTGTTGTCATTGTGAAAACGACCCTCCAAAACTTTTTCCTATATCAATTTTGGATTCTACAAGAACGGTAGTTTCGAGCCCCCTTAATTTATCATGTTGTTTATTTTCTTATTTATGTGTTTTCTGCTAGCATCAAATCCTCCTACGTCAATGTTTCCTAAGAGTCATCACTTAACCATTAGAAATAACTTGAATTAATTAGCCCATGGTTAGGTGAACTCATCATCTTTCTAGACTTAGAAACCTTCCTTATCACCATACGCACACTAGAAAAACACTCAAAAGCACACAAAAGAAAACAAAAGAAAGAAAATATCTCACAAAAGAAAAAGCACACTTTAAGTTGACGAAGACATGCACTTGAGTTGAGTGCACTCCTTCGAGGTGAAGGAGTGTGCCCTACTTGATCACACTCATCCCTGTTGAGAAATTTCACCCTACTTGGGCACATTCATTCATGTTGAAGATGTGCCCTGTCCAGTTTCATGCATGAGCCAAATTTTTGCATGAGGGTGCACTCCTAGAAAAAAGGAGCCTTGTTAACTCCTCTTAACTAATCCTTTCATGTGATGACAAGTGGCACTCATGAATGGATAATTTTACATGTTAATTTCTTTAAATAATCTTAGATAATCATTCTTTTCATAATCATTTCATCTTAGTTGAGTGCACAGTTTGGGAATCAAGGATCTCTTTATCAACCAGTGCAACAAGTAAGTTTTCATGTGAAATCATTCTATTGTATTTCATCATTTCATTGCCAAATATTTATTTTCTGACTATTGATCTCTAGTTTTTCAGTTTGTTTGCTGGCATTTATGTTGAATCTTCATGTTTCAAGTGTTAATCCACTGTCACATGTAAGAAACTCTTCACATTCTTGAAACCTTCTATCTTCCAACATGCATGCAACAACAACTATAAAACATTGCAAATATTTCTTATCCTCATCTTATCATATTGATTGAATCTATTGTTGAGATTCCAATGGGAAGAGCACACTTCCTGAGCTAAAATCCCCAACAACCTTGAAAATTGCACCCTATTTGACCAAGTTTTCTTCTTGAGTGGATAAGTGCATCACGAAGGCATGAAGCATTTTCCTTCAACCCTTCAAAGTGCTACAATGTGACATCTTTTCCTTAGATTTCATGACCACATCACAAAGGCATGAAGCCTCATCATTCATCCCTTTGGCATGAGATAGTGTGCCCTCCTTTGCCTTGAGCGCATGGGTGCATTGTGAAGGCTCAAAGCCTTGTTTACCTTAACCTTCATCCCTTTGGAGTGTGAAAATGTGCTCTCCTTGTCTCCTTTAGTGTGTAGGGAATACCTAAATGGCCATTTCCCCATACCTTCACTGCTTTAGGGTTTCATGGTGCACCCTTTTTTATTTTTCCTCCTTTATTGAGTGCATGAGCATTTAAGAAGCCCTGAATGACTATACAAGTCCCCTTCGTGCTTTGAAACTGTACCCTCTTAGTTTTCACGTGTATTTTATCTTGCATGCAGGTTAGTTTAGGCTAATTTTTCATGATCTATCATCTATAATGGCACTTTGAATGTGATTTATAAGTATTGTTGCATGGTTAGGATTTTTTAAGCTAATACTATCACTATGAGTGTGTTTCCACAAACAAGTACTCATGCTATAAGTGTTTCCACTTTGTCATCACCTATTACAGACATGTCACCTAGAAAAGTGGCCTCTAAAGAAATTTTAGAAGCAAGCATTCATGAACCTGTGGAAGTTAAAAGACCCAATATTCCCATATAAACAGATACTCAATGCTTCATTGATAAAGGCACACAGGTCACTTGGAGAAAAATATACAACACATTCATGTAGGAGAGGTTTCTGGGGACTTAGAATATTTGCATGCATATATCAATATAAAGAAGTCCAGGATGCACAAGATCACATGCAGATTCTCAGTCATGCCATGTGCGAAAGTAATTGAATGGATCATCACACACATGGATGATTCTCACATTGTGCTACGAAGTGAGAGTGGTGGTCAACTCACCACCTATATTGGTGGTGACATGCAGACATATTATAAGATGCTCAAGCCCACTGAATATGCCAATGATGAATTTTACCCAAGAGTGGAAACCCTTGACACTACTGATGTTATCAACACATGATGTTGAGAGCAATCCAAGTTCTTCCATCACACATCTATAGTTGATCTAACTGATATTCTCATAGATGTCTATCAATACTTTATAGCTATGTATTGTCGGTGGTATGGGCTTAAGAATGATGATGTGTTCCAATCAAACTGGATATACACGCTCAATATATTAGTGCCCCATGGGAAGGCTTTCAATTGGGTGGATATCCTATAATTTGAGTTTCAGCATTAGCTAGGATGAGAAAAAGCATCTTTATAGGTGAACCAGACACCATAATGCTACATGTTTACATTTATCCTAGACAAAATCTATGCACAATACGCGCTCTCAGGAATGAAGCTGAACTAGACTCCCGAGGAGAATTTCCTGGTTTACTTCTATTGCAGAGCGTTATCAAGTAAGGAAATGAGCTCCCAAGAAAAGGATTAGGTATTCCTCAATAGGCGAGAGCAGAAAGAAATGGACATTTTATCCCTTAAGCTCAGGAGCTAGATAAGTAGAGTAGGAGAGAGGAGAAACGAAATAATAGGAGAGGAAGAGACAACAGAAATATTTGTTTGAAGAACAACAAGAAGAAGAGAAAGAAGAGAGGAGGAGGATAAAAGAATAGAAACATAGGTAGTCCAAGGAGGACGAAGTAACAGATGGATTGGAAGTAGAATAGTTGACTCTGGAGATGGAAGAGGAATGGTTCGAGGAAGAAGATACCATCTAGCTAACAGAGGAAGAGCTAGGTTCTTCAGGAGAGCATCCTCTCATAGGTGGTAATCTTCCATTCAGAGAGATGGGGATTGCTCCTCCATCACCAGATAGGGTCACAGATGTATCTAGTGTAATGTTTGATCAGCTAAAGAAGAAGATTGTGAAAAAAATATATAGATATTTCTTAAAGGATCCTCAGAATCTAGTCTTAGTGTCCACAGAGAAGGTGATCTCTACCAACACTAGAAGAAATCCAAGGTCTTTCATGGTAGAAAATATTGCATTCACTACAATGGCATAGGAAAACTTAGCGTATTTGTTGAATGATAATGCTATTTTGAGAGGAGAACTTGTTGTAGTGAAGCAACAAGTAGAACATCTTACAACATAGAACCAGTTGTTGTCATCACAAAAATTCAATTTCATGAAAAGGTAGTCAGTCATGCAAGAAGATTTGGGATAAATGTAGGGTACTATGGCACAACTATATGAAGAGATGCTACTTATACATCAGGTTGTGGATACTCTAATTGGCATTCAAAAGAATTAACATGAAGTGGTGAAGCTCCTGAATATAGAAAACATAGTAGTTGACCAGATGCAGGAGTGGACTACCAAATATATAGATGCTCCACAACATTTGTAAAAGAAGGATAATATTTCTACACAAATAGATTGTGCCCAAGTGAGACTCCACCTACAAAATTACTCACATCTAGGAGAACAGTCGGTTACTACTATGGTTTCCTACAACTGACTGCATAATGGGTTTGGGTCTCTAACACAGAAGCACGGGATTCACGCCATCGGATCTCTAGAAGCAATTAGAGGCAAGGAGGTCATCTTTGAGGAGAATGAAGAATATATTGAACAAATCCAACAAGCAATGGAATGGGAAGGCTTGGAGGTAACTAAAGAAATTATTTAGCAGTATGTCTTTGTACCAGTCAAAGTGCACATGAATCTCTCATGGATGTGGAATAATGTATAGTCAAGTGCCAAGAACATACTGACAAAGGCACTATTGGGGAACATACGATACAAAGGGGACTTTCGAATCTGGGTCAAGGCTATCGCAAAGGTGTCTAGAACATGGCCAGTTGTATTATGAGTGAACTCCATGAAGAAGAAAACTATTTATTTATTTGATGAGTTTTGTCCCATAGTCATTTTTGTCTTATTAGGCCACTTCCTCATTTGTAAATTTTCTTATGTAATAAATATTATGAAATGAAGTCCAAGGGACACATGTGGAATATGAAAAGGCATGCATTGGAATGTAAAGAGTCATGTAGTGAATATGGATAGTCATAGGAGTTCAAAAGTTATGAGGATGCTCAAAGGTCATTGTAATTGTTATAAATAGCTCCCCATAACTCAAGAAAAGGGATTTTTGGGTCCATTGATTTTGGAAGGCTTTAGATTCTAGAGATCTTCCCTTCGATTCTCTTGTAGAACATAGGATATAGATCATTCTTTGAGGAGAAAGTTGTGGCTTCATGTTCCACTATTAAATACAGTGCTTCATCCATGTAACAATCTACTTTGGATCTTTAAATTTTAATCAAAAGGTAAATTAGTTTCCATTCCTTCATATATGTATCATAGGTGTAGTTGGACTATTTTGGTTATTTTTATGGTATATGTTGCTTTATTCACATGTTAAGTTAATGAACTATTTTGTTTCTTAGCTATGACTATTATTGAATGAATACTATTATGTTTTAACAATTGTTGTTTACTATGTGGATTGATATGTAGGTACTCAACAAGTCTTTCTCTTTATTTATAGGTACCCCTTTAGGATAATATTATTACTTTTCTAACCACTGGCTCATTCCATCACTAGCCGTGCAAGTCCCCCTCGTATACATTTCATTGGATGTCTCACAAAGCTCACATCCTTGTTGCCTCAAAGTAATGTGTGTTCTCTTGTGTTAGTTGATACTACGACATATATTTAAATAATTCCAATGGTGATTGGGTCGTATGACTGGATGGGACTCCTACATCAAATGGTGTGAGGTCTAATTGGGACTTCACATCGGGGAGATCCCCTTACAATGTTGAAAGAATCCATCACTTTCAACACATCCCTAATACAACCCTTATAAAACTTGAAGGTCATTATGAGTTTCAAGTGACACCTTTCAAACTTTGTAGTGCTCCATCAACCTTCTAGAGTCTCATGAACAATATTTCCAAACCCTTCCTATGAAAGTTTCTTTTTGGTCTTCCTCAATGGTATTTTAGTCTAAAATAAAGCATTGGAAACACACATAGATCACATTAATAATTCCTTGCAACTACTAAGAGACAACCAATTATTTGTGAATTGATCAAAATTTGTTTTGAGGGCTTATAGGGTTGAATATTTGTTTCACATTATAAATTAGGAGGGAGTACAAGTTGATCCTACAAAATTAGAAGTCATGCAAGATTGGCTCCATCCCAAAACATTGAAAATCTTGATGGGATTCTCAATAATTATAGGTTACTACAAAATACATGTGAAAATTTAGGGCAAAATTGAGACCCCCTAAATTCACTCCTTTTGGAGTAAGGAAGCAACACATACATTCACTACATTAAAGTAGCCCATGTGCACTACTCTAGCATTAGTGATTCCTAACTTTACTAGAATTTTGCATTGGAATGTGATGCCCCAGGTAGAGTTCTAAGAGAAGTATTGATGCAAGAAAGACATTTCTTAGCATTCACCAGTGAGCAATTGTGTGACAACAACATGGGAAAATTTACATATGAGAATGAAGTTAGGTTTATCCTTCATGTAGTGGAGACTTAGAGACCATATCTCTTACGGAGGCATTTTTAGATCAATATTTACCATCATAGTCTAATGTATTTCCTTAAAAAAATTTATCTTCACTAGATCAACATAAATGGGCCTCCAAGATGTTGAGGTATGATTGAGGTTATATATAATGGTAAAGAGAATGTTGTGGATGATGCTTTATCTAGACAATTTGAAGAGGATGGGCCGCTCCTCACCTTATTATTACCAAGTCTAGGATCACTTGAAGAATCCAATAGGGATGTCTAGAAAACAACACTTTAAGGAAATTCATCCAAGAAATTCAACTAGATTCCACATGACAATAAGAGAAATTATGGTTTAAAGGATGCATTGTTTTGGCAAAATTTCAACCCTAAAACAAAAAATCTTAAAGGAGCTACATCCATGATTGGAAGCAGGTCACTTTAGCACTCATTCCTCTGAGAAGGAATGAAAATTTATATTTATAACTCCATAGCATTATATGATTCTTTCCAAATAAATAAGGGATATATGGTGAAGATAATAGGGGCATTACAACCTCTATCAATCCCAACGCATATCTGGATGTACATTTCAATGGATTTTATGACGGGACTCCAAAAAGAAAGCAATAAATTAATCATTGACCTAGTGGTTGATCATCTTTCAAATTTTGTTCATTTTTATACCTCACCTCCTCCTTTCACTCATTCCTTAGTTTCCAAAGCCTTTGAGGATAATATATTTAAGCTACATGGTATCCCCACCTATTTTGACTTAGATTGGGACCCCAAATTCTGTTGGGAAATGCAAGGAGTTGGAAGTTAAAACAATTTCCCTTATTATGACATTAACTTGTGATATTTTCATTATTAGTATTAGATATCTTAATTATCTTTTATTATCATCAAGATTAATGCCAAGCAACAAAAGAAGAGAACACAAGATATAGGCACACTCCCAAGGAAAAATCCCCCTCAAGAGGAAAACCTAGTCATAAATTATTCCTTCAGTAGATTCAAAATATGAGATGAACATGACCCTTACAATATAGACTCAAGACTATCTCCATAAAGTATTCCTTCATTCACTGTGTTTTCATTCCAAAATTCATGTCATTGTGATAACATTGGATCCTTGTCATTGTGATGCACCGAGACCTCATAATAGTACCAATATCTTATCATTGTAATAACACTAAGGTCTAATCATTGTGACCTCATTACTGTAGTTATACCATGAACCTTTCTTTGTGGTGGTATAGAGATATTATCACTGTGGTAACATGAAATTGTAGTAATGAAGCTATGAAACCTCTAATCCCTCCTTGCCGTGGTAGCTCTGTGGTAACATCAAATCTAAAATAACACCGAACTAAGAGGAAAATGAGTCTGTATAAAACCAAACTATGATCACCAAAAACCTTTTTGTCATGTGATCCCTATTATAGCGCTGAAATTTCTTATCTAAAATTTGAACTTTCCGAGTTTTTGTAATGCAAAGAACTCAACTTGGTATATATAATAGTTTTCCATCTTGAAATGAGCCGACATGAGTATATGAAGAGGTGTGTATCTTGTATTTAGGACAACATGATATTCACTTGATAATTATTCATTTGAGGCCGACTTAAGGAGGTTGACTTGGAGACTTTGATGAAGAGACTGAGTTGATGACTTTGTTGAAGAGGATGACTTAATGGACGAGTATTTGACCAAACAATAAATGAATTTGCCAATAACCTTAAGCCTACAATGGAGGCTTGAACTATAATTAACCCAAGCATGGAACCCATGCTTTAATAAGTCAATTTCAATAATAAGAAAATTATTTTGAAAAATATATTACATTTTGAATTCAATTACAATAACGAAAACCGAACCTAGTTACATTTTCCAACACTCCCTCTTAACTAGGGAGGTGTTCATATTTACATATAATTAAAGAGGTACATGGAAGATCTCAAACCACATCATCTACGAATAAGTTTAGGCACCAAACTACCATGGACTAGAATCTTGACCAAGGAAATCTATCCATTGGTCTCTCAACAATTTAGGCACCGCAATGCCATAGACTAGATTCCTGACCATGGAAATATTTCCTGGTGGGAATAAGATGCACTCAAGATTTCAGCCTCTCTAGGTGCCATAAAGCTTACCTGTTAACCATCAACCTAGAAATCTAGGTGTGCGTAAGAGCTTAATGACCGACAACACCCTTACAACTTCAGGACCTAGACATTAACACAAAATGTCGGTCAGATATCCTCCTAGGCAATGCTTAAGTTGCAAAGCCTTAACACTCATTGATCCAACATATAAGAGATAAAAAATCTCTCTCAATCAAACTAATCAATAACCAACATGCTATTAGAAGCATCAAAAGATTTACCTGTACAAACACAACCCAAATCAATAATATACTTTCACATGTACTTGATGTTGCTTCTTAACTATTCATAGTAGGACTATTAACCAAATATTTTGACAAAAGATTACTTAATCATACACTTTCCTTTCCACCCTCATATGCAGGAACATATTCTTCAATCAAATCCTTCTTTCCTTCTTTTAGCAACACCTCAAAATTCATTATCCAATTTCCTTCTCTCACTCATGGCCTTCACTAAAAATTACGGATGTTAATCCTAGTCTAGTGCATGACACATGAAGTAGAGAATAATATATATCACTCCCTCTTAAACAGAGAGGATCTAATAATTCATGTACAAATAATATTCTTAACCATCCTCTTATCCTCAGGAGATTCCTTTCATTCAAACTCCCTCTTAACCTAGGGATATTTCATTCAGGATCCCTCTCAACTTAGGGAGTTCTACTTCTTGACATTGAAGAATATTTCATGGATTCCATCCTTCTTATCAATGTCATTTATATATCATGCTTATCACATCAACTTTACTTATGATCATCTTCACAATATTGAAGATGATGTACTTGCACAACTTAGATAGAAATTATAACCAAATCTATAGAAGCATGAAGTTAGCCATATCAAAATATTATAAAAACGGAAGCATTTAGACTTTACAAACATAATCAACAAGAGAATATACTTCAACTTCTTTCCTAGGTTTAGTTACAAACCTTAACTCACATTCACAGCTCATCAATCAAGCTCATTATATCTAGGGTTTCAATATTCTTTCAATTACAAGTTTCATAAGAAAACATTAGAAACAAATCAAATCAATGAATCTAACAACTTTCAAAATTCATATGTTAGACTCCTTACTAAGAGTATATCCTAGATTCATACATGAACTTCAACAATCAAAACCAATCACATCTTAATCAACAACATAACTAACATGTACTAGGGTTTGATGTAAACCTTAGATTTCCATCTTCAAATTCTCACTAATCATTATATAGATTCATAAAATCCATATGGTTATACAGACAACAGAATTTAACGACTACTAGGGTCTAGCTTCTAGACCCTATATTCTTCAAACAACATCATCCTATACCATCAAACTTTGAATAGGGCTTGTTTCCAAACCCTAGGACTCATAAAAATTAACACTTAGGTCAACACATACATCTAGGAATTCCTCAACATATCATAAACACATCATACGTTAGGAAATATTAATATGTTAGACATATACTGACCTAGAATAGACTAGGGTTTACATCAAATGAACACATACCTAGGTTTTCATTCTTATGTCTCTAAATACATAACAAAGGTTTTCCTTATAGACCCAACCAAACCCTAAAGATCTAGGGTTTCATAAAATAGAAAAGAAAACCGTACTATTCCAAAATGTCAAAGGTTTAGGATCTCAGACAAACATCATTCAACCCTAACAAGTTAATATTTCATGATCATACCGAAATCCAAAACACGACATCATCAACAAAAACTTCATATATCATTTCACAATAACGCTAAGTAGACTAGGGTTTCACACATTGTCATCATACCCTTAGGTTAGGGTTTTCCACAGAACCTATCTAGGGTTCTATAAAATTAATAAAGAATATTAGGAGGGGTAGATTTATCAAGAGATGAATCACCCATAATAAGAATCATTATGATTCAAAATATCTAGGCATAACGATGTTGTAATATAATGTAAAGATCATACTTTTAAGATAATCTTGTAAGGAGTATATTTTGAGACATAACTTGAGATGTCCTTGGCAAACATGATAAGGACTTTTTGAAGTTTTCTATTTGAATTAAGCCATCATCTCTTATACCTGTAGTACATACTTACAAGCAAAACATGTGACACCAAGGACATGATTTAACTTATTAAGTTAGATCTTTTACATAATAATCGAGGATGGAATCCTATGATTAGTTGTTCATCTTTTCAATCATTAGTAGGACCTTTTACTTGACATCCTATGTTATTTTTAAACTTTGGAGAACAAGTATTAAGGTTCTAATATGAGGTTTTCATATGATATACAAGGATTACTATCCTTATTCAACCATTTAAGATAATAGAAATTTAAACACATACGTACCTTAAGAATTACATACCTCTAATTTTAAGTGTATCTTATAACTTACTTGATTTTCCTTGGGCTGGTGCCTTGTGCTTCAGACTTATCCAATTCTATCCTCAAGACTATAGGAAAAACTTCGAATGAGGTGACACGACTTCATGCTTTGGTTATATTTGATCACTTATGGCAAAGTTGCATTTATATACTTGTAGTGTCATCCATATCTTTATCACCATAGAGATAGTAACCCAATCCTTGTTGTAGATATAGTCGAAGCAATGAATATCCATTTCCACTCCTAAGCTTTCTTCATTGTGATAACATCGATCCCTTCTTACTGAGGTGACACAACCCTTATTTGCACCAATACTGAAGTATTACGGTAGTACCGAAATTGTGGTAGTACTGAAATGAGGGAGCACCAAATATGTGTGGTTGGCATAAAATCAAACTATTGATTATCATAATATTGAACTGTAGTCTCTAAGATATTGTCATTATACCGAGACCCTATCACAGTGTTGAGAATTGGAAACAATAAATTCTAGTGTAATTTTTCCTTGAATTAAACTATGAATTAAGATCGAATTCTATTCCCATAAAAACTTGTAAATAGTTAATTAAGTTTAATTATCTTAGGAATTACGAGTTGGAAGTATTTATGTAGTCATGTATATGTTCTCCCTAGATTTTAGGGGTCCAAGATGAGTTTATTTGAGTTGTAGTTAGATAACTCATTTTGACTGAGTTATAGACAATTAAAATAGTTCTAACTGTTGACAGAACTAGTGGAGGTCTAGTAGTGAGTTGGTGCACTATTGCATCCTCAATGCTACTCGAGCTAACTGAAGATTCCCTCATGAGAAACTCATGCATGTCAGTTCATAGAAAGACCTAGTTGAGAATAGAGTGCAGGGACAATGTACTATTAGTTTTAGAATGATCCAAGTTGTACATATCATGCATCCAATCAGAAGAGGACCTAGATTTGAATTGCGCAATTATGGAAGAAGGAATTCCCAATTAAATATGGGCTATTCCTCTCAGGAAGTGCACAAGGAAATAGGGGTTTAGAAGGCAGTGAAAATTGGCTAAGTGTTGGTCAGTGTGGGCTTGTGAGTCAAAGAGTTGACCATACTTATGTAGGAATTGTTATTGTGAGAACAAGCTTTGTATTATCACTCAAATTTTTGATTAATGCAATAGATAGTCAGGGTTTTGAGTAGTGGATTTCCTGAGAGAAACAATTGTGTTATGTCTCTTTTATTATCTTCCTCTTTTCAATTATTGTTTTCATCAATCATTGGTTTTTGTTGTTTAAAGAGTAGAATAGATTCTTGTATTTTGTTTAGTACATTACATGAGCTGTGAATCTATAGGAAAATCTACATTGTATCAGAGCTAAAGACAATATACTAGAGGATATTTCAAAGTTTTCAGTATTGGGTTACAAGTGAAATTTGAATTTGCAATATATACTTGAGGATCGGTAGACGACATTCTATAGTTTGCTGATCAAGTATGCCTTGCAAGGAAACTTGAATTATATAGCATGGAAGGACAGAATGGAGGTTATGCTAGAGGATAATGGCCTCAAGGAATTTATTGATGAAGACATTCCTAAGCTAGCAACATCAGATGCACAGAATCTGGCCAAATGGAAGAAGTGTGTGGCGAAGGAGAGGCAGATAATCCTTGAGGGAGTTCGAGACCGCATTGTCTCAAGTCTCCTTGGGAAGGAGACCCCATATGCTATGTGGAAAGCATTGACAGACATATTCCAAAACAACAGTGACCATAGGAAGTTGGCACTAAAAGAAAATCTTTGAAAAATCCAAATGGAGATAGGCAAGACCATTCCTAAATAATTGACCAAGTTCACTCACTATCATGATGAGCTTGGAAGTGTTGGAATATGTGTTTCTGAGGATGATATGGTGAGCCTAGCTCTCCTAGGCCTTCCCAAGAGTTGGAATAGCTATCAATACTATTTCAAGGGGAGGGAGAATATACCAAATTAGGAACGACTTTGGTCGGATTTGATGCAGGAGGAGATTAAAAGGGAAGCTTGAGATGATTCATCATCAAAGACTAACGATGATCAAAATTTTGCCTTAGCGAGTAATGAAAGGAAGGGGAAAGGGAAGGCATCCTATTCCAAATCGGATTCTTTCCATGGATGTAAGAAGAAATACATGACAAAATTTAAGTGCTTCCATTGTCACGAGCTGGGCCATTTTGCTACAAATTGTCTACTCAAGAAGTCCAAAAAGAAGTCCTCAGGAGGAGTGGCGAGTGATACTTTGGCCTCTCAATTCGAATTGGACTTTACTGTCATTGCATGCATGGTTTCATAAATGATGGGTAGTGTATGGTACCTTGACAGTGGAGCTTCATTCCACATGACTGGTGACAAGGAGTTTTTCAGTGACCTGGAGGAGAAATATCTATAGACGCATATCAAGATGGGTGATGACGAGAGGTATAATGCTACTGGATTGGGAACGGTTACTTTTCAGAGGGAGAGAGGTGCTCCTCTCACGTTAAGGGATGTTATGTAGGTGCTCAAGTTAAATAAGAACTTAGTATTAGTTCTGATGCTTTAGGATACAGGCTATGGTGTGATTTTATAGAAAGGAAAGGTGTTCCTTTGACACATAGACACATGCCAAATAAAGAAGATAGGGGTTCGAGTTAAGAATCTCTATAAGTTGGAGGTAGAGGATTGTGCTACTTTGAGCACAAAAGTAGGGAAGATGGAGTGCTAAGACATTGGCGAGTTATGGTATAGGCGATTGGCTCACTTGCATCATGGGCTTTGAAAATCATGCAATATATCTCTACTGGTCTTCCCAAAGGTATGCTAGAGCAAGTTGATACATGAAAGGGGTGTACTTTGGGAAAATACACCAAGGCTTCCTTTCAAAACAGAGATAGTTGAGTAGAGGTGATTCTAGAGCGAGTCCATTCAGATGTGTGTAGACCATTCTCGACAACATCCATGGCCAAAAACATGTATTGTGTTATATTTTTTGATGAATTTTCTTGTAAATGTTGGACATTTTTCATGCAGAAGAAGGATCAAATTTTCACAAAGTTTTGTGAATTTAAAGCATTCATCGAGAAAGATTTTGGCAAGAAGGTTAAAGCTCTGAGGAGTAATAATGGTGGTGAGTATGTCTCAAATGAGTTTAAGAACTTTTGTGCAGCAAAAGGGATTAAATGGGAGTTGACGACACTGCATAAACCACAACAGAATGGGGTGGTTGAGAGGAAGAACAAAAGAATTGTAGGGGCAGCACGGGCGATTTTGCATGATTAGGGCCTACCACTACACTTGTGGGTTGAGGCATGCAACACAATGGTTTATTTTCAGAACTATAGCCTGCATCGGATTCTTCTGATGAAAACACTAGAGGAGGCTTATTTCGGTAAGAGAGGATGTTGGTCAATTCAAGGTTTTTTGGTCATCGATATATTTCCATGTGCCCAAAGATGCATGAAAGAAGCTTGAGCAAACAACAAAGTTGGGGATATTTGTGGGGTACACTAATACACATCACAACTATTGGGTATACGTTCTGACCAAGAAGATGGAAATCATTTGTAGTGATGTCAGATTTGATGAGGATAAGGCCATGCGAGTTTCCCTTGAGAGGGAGATTGAGCTACTTGTGGTTGAGGAGATTTTAGCTCCTAAGATTGAGGAGCCTTAGATTTACATGGAGCAACCATATGTAGAGGATCCAAGAGTGGAGACATCCACTTAGGCAGAGTCTTCTAGAGATGGGAGAAAGTGCACCAAAGAGGCTGACAAGTTATTGCATGATGCCCGAGAGAATGTGGGAGCACCCACATCTTAGCATAGGCAGAGGAGGTCACCTGAGAGGTACATTGGATATATGTCTCTTATGATTCAATGTGTTGAGATAGATCCATCTTCCTTTTAGAAAGAAGTGCAACAACTGGTTTGGGTTGATGCCATGGTGGAGGAGTATGAATCCATAGTTCATAACAGTGTTTGGGATTTGGTCTTGAGAAGCATAAGGCTAGGTTTGTGGCCCATGTCTCTTCATAGGTATAGGATATTGACTATGATGAGACCTTCATTACTGTTGCAAGGTACTCATCAATCAAATCTATAATGGAACTATCAGCGTAGATGGGTTGGAAGATACATCAAATGGATGTAAACACAACCTCCCTTAGTGGCACGATTGAGGAAGAGGTGTACATAGAGTAACCTGAATGTTTTGAGACCTTTGACTGTGAGTCGCATGTGTTCCAACTCAAAAGAGCATTATATGGGCTGAATCAAGCACCCTGTGCTTGGTACACCAGGCTCAATAACTACTTCCCTAGGTTTGGCTTCACCAAGAGAGAAGCGGATGCAAACCTGTACCACATAGTGGTGGAAGGTAAATTGTTGATCATTGTGTTATATGTCAACAATTTTATTTTTACAAGCGATGGTCAGTTGATCCAGTCTTGCAAGGAGGACCTTGAAAGAGAGTTTGAGATGAATGACATGGGGCTCATGCATTACTTTCTAGGCATGGAAGTATGCCAAGGTTATGGACAACTATTTGTATCTCAGGGAAAGTATGCAAATGCGATAATTAGGAGGTTCTGCATGGAGAGAAACAAACCCATGGAGACTCTTCTAATAGGTAACTGGAGGAAGGAAGACGCTACTTTAGGGGAAGTAGTGGAAACTATTATTTACAAGAAGCTTGTGGGTTCACTCATGTATTTGGTGAACAAATGACTAAATATGTGCTATGCAGTTAACCAATGTAGCCAAGCGATGGTTAGGCCTACCAAGTTGTATTGGAAGGCGACAAAGCATATGTTGAGATACCTCAAGGGCACTACTCTGTATGGATTGTGGTACAAACGAATAGTGGGATTGTGTTATAAAATTATATATTACGAAGCAATGGAACACATAAAATATTGCAGAAATATAAACACAAAAAATGCATTAAACAAGAGAGACACAGATATGCGTGGTTCACCCAGTTTGGGCTACGTCCACCCCGAACAGCTGGTCCTTCCTTTCTATTATCCAGCAAAATGAAGAGACACAACCTACAACAGATCCACTGTAATATCCTTTGTTTTCTCTCACAGTCTCACCTCTCTGCTTCTCGCTCGGAGAATACACATCTATTACATAGCCTCAAATACAATACCCTCATACAAAGAGAGGGTTGCCTTCTAGGGCAAAAAACCATAAGCTAAACATAAGTTCTACCATCAGACCATCCACCTAATGAACAATCCAGATTGACTAGAAATTACTATACTTTTACAAGGCAATTTTACATCTGTTTTTAGCTTCGGGGGCACTGCCCCCGAGCCCCCGCCGGGGGATCGCTAGCCCCCAGACCCTCGCAGGGGGGACAAGTCCTCCTCGCACCCCCTGCGTGGAGGGGTGTACAAACTTCCTGGGGTATACATCTGACTGAAACAAAGACCTCTGAACAATCACACTCCACACACAACAATCTCGCACTTGGAGAATGATTGTAGCAACTCTATTGTTGCTTCATTTGTTGGAAAATGACTCCTATTTGGACCTAGCTATTTCTCAACTTCATCGTCGTCCTTGAAGACCAATTGAAACTAAGCATATTCTCAGTTTCTCTCTAGTTACAACTTTTTTTAGCATATCTGTAGGATTCTGGCTAGTGCGTATCTTTTCCAGCTTCAACTCTCCATCTTCCAACACCGATCATATCAAATGGTACTTGAGTTGTATGTGTTTAGTCTTGGAATGAAATGTTGAGTTCTTTGCAAGATGAATGGCACTTTGGCTATCACTGTATAACGTACCCATATCATGCTCCTTACCTAATTCACCCATAAACCTTTGTAGCCAAATCATTTCTTTACTAGCCTCTGTAGTAGCAACATACTCTGCTTCTATTTGTTGAAAGTGCAACAACACTTTGGATTTTTGAAACCCAACTGACAGTTGTTCCACCAACAGTAAATACATATCCTGTAGTTCTCCTCCTATTATCTCTGTCCCCTGCCATATCTGCATCAACATATCCCTGTAGGGAAATGTTTGAACCACTAAAGCATAGTGCTTGATTTGTGGTACCTTTCAAATATTTGAGAATCCATTTCACTACCATCCAATTTTCCTTTCCTGGATTTTTCATGTACCTGCTTACAACTCCCACATCATGTGCAATATCATGCCTTCTACAGACCATTGCATACATTAAGCTTCCAACTGCTGATGCATATGGAACTTTAGACATATAATCCATGTCTTCTTGGGTCTTTGGGCACATTTCCTTACTAAGTTTGAAATGGCTAGCAAAAGATGTACTAACTAGTTTTGCATTGTGCATATTAAATCTTTTCAACACCTTTTGTATGTACCCATTCTGAGATGTTAATTTACGATTTTTCCTTTCTCTAGTTATTCTCATACCAAGGATTTGTTTTGCAGCTCCCAAATCCTTCATTGCAAATGAATTTGCCAATTTTATTTTTAGCACATTTATTTCCTGCATGTTAGACCCTGCAACAAGCATGTCATATACATACAATAATAATATAATATAGCTACCATCATTTTTCTTTTTCAGATAAACACAATGATCAGAGTGACATCTAGTATAACCTTGTTCAGACATAAACTTGTCAAATTTTAGATACCACTGCCTCGGACCCTGTTTTAAGCCATACAAGCTCTTCTTCAACCTGCACACAAGTTTCTCCTTCCCTTTCACTTCATATCCTTGTGGCTGCTGCATATATATCTCTTCCTCCAAATCCCCATGGAAAAAATGTGTCTTTACATCTAACTGCTCAAGATGCAAACCTTCAGCTGCTACAAGACTGAAAATAGTTCTGATTGAAGTCATTTTAACAACAGGAGAAAATATTTCATCAAAATCAATACCTTTCTTCTGTGCAAACCCCTTCACCACAAGTCTAGCTTTGTACCTTTGTTTTCCTCCATCTTCTTCCTTCAACCTGTAAACCCATTTTTTCTTCAATGTAGTTTTTCCTGCAGGCAACTTGACTAAATCCCAAGTCTGGTTATGCATTAAGGAGTCCATCTCTTCTTCCATGGCTACCTCCCACTTCTTCCTGCTTTCAACCTGCATTGCTTCTTCATAACATTCGTGTTCACCGGAATCAGTCAACAATAAATAATATAATGAGGGAGAGTATCGTTCAGGGGGTCTACTTATTCTGGTAGATCTTCTAACACCACTTTCAGGTGTTTGGGGTGTCTGTTGTAGTTGTGATGGTTGCTGTTGTTGTGGTTGTTGATTATTATTATTTTCAGGCACCTTTA
>APFE030169797.1:28550-44340 GCA_000404065.3 Pinus taeda | reverse complement strand
TTTGAATAGTACCTATCAAACTCTTTGCTATAATATTCACCTCCATTGTCTGATCTGAGACACTTCAATTTCTTTCCTGTCTCAATCTCAACCAAGCTTTCCATTTCTTGAAAGTATCAAATACATCAGATTTATTCTTAATACAATAAATCCAAGTTTTTCTAGTTGCATCATCAATAAAAGTAACATAATAATGAGAGCCACCAAGATATGATACCTGAGCAGGTCCCCATACATCTGTATGCACAAGCTCTAATTTTTCGCTCTTCTTTTCTTTCCCAGCTCTAAGAAATCTAACTCTCCTCTGTTTTCCATAAATGCAATTCTCACAGAAGTCCAAATTAACATTCTTCAAACCTGGCAACAAATTCCTTGAGTGAAGAATCTTCATCCCCTTTTCACTCATGTGTCCAAGCCTATGATGCCATAATGTTGCATCTGCTCCTTTGGAAGTTAAAGCATTAACAGAGTTAGAAATACCATTGCATAAATAAAATATACCAACCTTTTCGTCTTTTTCTATTACCAAGGCTCCTTTGGTGACCTTCCATGCTTTATCTGTGAAAGTTGTCACACAACCTTCACTACCTAACTACCCTGTTGAAATCATTTTTTTCTTTAGATCTGGAACATGCCTTACCTCCTTTAGTAGCCATTGGTTTCCATTTTGTTGTTTTAAAAGAACCTTACCCATTCCAACAATTTTATAGGGTTTATCATCACCCAAATGAACTTGTCCAAAATCTCCTTGAACATAGTCATGAAAGTATTTCTTATCAGGTGTGGCATGGAATGAGGCCCCTGAATCTACCACCCAGGAATTAGTACTATTTTCGAAAGAAAGAATCAAAGCATATTGTAACACCTCACCTGTCACATTTTCCTCATGATTGTTTTCTTGTTGTGCATCTCCTTCTTTTCCCTTTCGAGATCTACAGTATTTCTTTAGGTGTCCTTTCTTTCTGCATTTCCAACACACTATCCCCGATCTACACTTGGATCTGCCTTTCCTTGATTGACTGCAATATCCTAAGCTCTTTACCCTTTCCATTTTTCTTCCCCTAGACTTTGCACTCAAAGCATTACCCGATGTCTCACCGGAGCTTTTCCATTGCATTTCCTCACTAAGGATGGCACTGACAACATCATCAAACTTTAAAGTACTAGATCTAGAAACAGAGTTACTAATGGCCATTACTAAGCCATTCCAACTTTCTGGTAATGAGCATAAGAATAACAAAGCTCTAACTTCATCATCAAATTTTACCCCTACAGAACATAACTGACTTGTAACAGTATTAAAATCATTTAAATGGTCTGCAATAGATCCACCTTTCGACATCTTCATATTAAATAATTGTTTCATAAGAAATACCTTGTTTGAGGCCGAGGGTTTTTCTTATAGTTTCTCCAACGCCTTAATCAAACCCTCTGTCATTGTTTCCTTCAAAATGTTGAAGGCGACCGACGTTGTGAGGCACAAATGTACTGTTCCGAGTGCCTTTCTATCGAGAAGGTTCCATTCTTCATTTGTCATACCCGTCGGCATCTTTGTTTTTCTGCCCAATGGTAGGTATAGATCTTTCTGATACAGATAATATTCCATCTACATATTCCACAACGAGAAGTTTTGGCCATTAAATTTCTCGACCCTAAACTTACCATTTTCCGCCATTGCTCCCACTCAAACGAGGAACCCTTCTTTCCTGCGAGTTTATCAGCCAAATAGACCTTCGAATCTGATACCAGTTGTTAGAAAATTATATATTACGGAGCAATGGAACACATAAATATTGTAGAAATATAAACACAGAAAACGGATAAAACAAGAGAGACATAGATATACGTTGTTCACCCAGTTTGGGCTACATCCAGCTCGAACAACCAGTCCTTCTTTTCCATTATCCAGCAAAATGAAGAGACACAACCTACAGTAGATCCGCTGTAATATCCTCTGTTTTCTCTCATAGTCTCACCTCTCTGCTTCTCACTCGGAGAATACACATCTATTACACAGCCTCAAATACAATTCCCTCATACAAAGAGAGGGGTTTCCTTCTAGGGAAAAAAACCCTAAACTAAACATAATTTCTACCGTCAGATCATCCGCCTAATGAACGACCCATATTGACTAGAAATTACTATACTTTTACAAGGCAATTTTACATTTGTTTTTAGCTTCGGTGGCGCTGCCCCTGAGCCCCTGCCAGGGGACCACTGGTCCCTGGACCTCCGCAGGGGGGACAAGTCCCCCCTGCACCCCCCCATCTAGAGGGGTGTACAAACTTCCTGGGGCATACATCCGACTGAAACAAAGACCTCTGAACAATCATGCTCCACACACAAAAGATTGGAGCTTCAAGGCTTCACCAATGCAGATTGGGTAGGGATTCCATCCAAAAGTAAGAGCACATCAAGAGGGATCCTTAATATTGGGTCAGCAATAGTTTCTTGGTACATCAAGAAATAGAGATCGGTTGCACTCAGTTCGACAGAGGCAGAGTACATGGCTGCAAGTCAGGTAGCTTGCAAGGCCATCTAGATGAGGAAGATTTTGGTTGGTTTATTTGGTCAGAAGATGTATCCAACTGTGATTTACTGTGATAATAATAGTTGTATCAAACTCTCTGAAAATCTAGTTTTTCATGATCAGTCCAAGCATATTGATATCCAATATCATCATCTCAAAGGTTGTGTATTGAGGTGGATTATGGTGTTGGAGTACATTTCCACGAAGGAGGAAGATGCTGACATTTTGAAAAAGGAATTATCAAGATGTGAATTTGAGTTTCACAGAGACATGATCAGGGTAGTTGATAATCCCTTTCTTGTTGAGAGGGGATTCTGAGAAATGGAAACAAGAAATTCCAATTTAATTTGTCCTTGAATTAAAATGTGAATTAAAATCGACTTATATTCTCATAGCAACTTGTAAATAGTAAATTAAGTTTAATTAACTTAATTATCTTAGTAATTTCAAGTTGGAAGTATTTTTGTAGTCATGTATATGTTCTCCCTAAATTTTAGGTGTCCAGGATGAGTTCATTTGAGTTGTAATTATATAACTCGGTTTGACTAAGTTATAAATAGTTAAACTAGTTCTAATTGTTCGTGGAACTAGTAGAGGTCTAGTAATAAGTTGGTGCATTAGTGCATCCTCGGTGCTACTCCAGCTAACTGAAGATTCCCTCATGAGAAACTCATGCATGTTAGTTCAAACAAAGACCCAATTGAAACTAGAGTGCAGGGACAATGTAGTATCAGTTGTAGAAAGATCTGAGTTGTATAGATCATGCATGCAATCAGAAGAGGACCTAGATTTGGATTGCGCAGTTATGGAAGAAGGAATCCCCAATTAAATATGGGTTATTCCTCTCAAGAATTTCTCAAGGAAATAGGGGCCCAACATGAAACAAAAATTGGCTAAGTGTTGGTTAGTGCGGGTTTGTGAGGTAGAGAGTTCATCATACTTGGCAGGCATTTTTCTTGTGAAAACAAGCTTTGTATTATCACTCTAATTTCTGATTAATGCAATATATAGTCAGTGTTTGAGCAGTGGCTTTCTCAAGAGAAAAATTTGTATTATGTGTCTTTGATTATCTTCCTCTTGTTAATTATTATTTTCATCGATCATTGGTTTCCGTTGTTTAAAGAGTAGAGTAGATTCTTGTCTTGTTTTTTAGTACATTACATGAGCTATGAATACACAGGAAAATATACACACAATGGTAGCATTGAAACACTATAGTGAAGTAATACTTTATCAAAATGTGTCTTCACTGAAATACTGATACAGTACCTTCACAAAATTCCTTTGACCTTCTTATTGAGAGAGCTTCAAAGATGCAAAATTGTCTTTGACACTGACCATAGCTCTAATACCATGATGGGAAATGCAAGGAGTTGGCAGTTAAAATGATTTCCCTTATTATTAAATTAAATTGTGATGTTTTCATTATTAGTATTAGATCTCATAATTATCTTTTCTTACCATCAAGATTAATGCCAACCAACAAAAGAAGAGAACACAAGATATAGGCACACTGTCAAGGAAAATACCCCCTTGAGGGGAAAACATAGTCACAAATTCTTCCTTCAATAGATTCAAAAGATGAGATGACCATGACCCTTACAATATAGACTCGAGACTATCTCCATCAAGTCATCCTCCTTTCACTGTGTTTTCATTCCAAAATCCATGTCACTGTGATAGCATTGAGTCCTTATCACTGGGATGCACCGAGACCTCATAATAGTAATGAGATCTTATCATTGTAATAATACCAAGATCTAATCACTGCTACCTCATTACTATATTTATACCATGACCCTTTCTCTATGGTGGTATAGATACCTTCTCATGATGGTAACATGAAATTGTGGTAATGAAAATGTGAGACCTCTAATCCCTCCTCGTCATGGTAGCTTTGTGGTAACATCAAGTTTGAAATAACACTGAACTAAGAGAGAAACGAGTCTATAATAAAACCGAACTATGATCACCAAAAACCTTTTGGTCATGTGGTCTTTGTTATAGCCCCGAAATTTCTTATCTGAAATTCAAACTTTCTGAGTTTTGTAATGTGAAGAACTCAGCTTGGTATATATAGTGGTTTTCCATCTTGAAATGAGCTGACATGAGTATATGAAGAGGTGTTTTTCTTGTATTTAGGTCGACATGATATTCACTTGATAAGTATTCCTTTGAATAGGCTGACTTGAAGAGGTTTATTTGAAGACTTCGATGAAGAGGCCAAGTTGATTACTTTGCTGAAGAGGATGACTTGATGGATAATTCTTTAACCAAACAATAAATGAATTTGACAACAACCTAAAGCCTACAATGGAGGCTTGACCTATAATTGACCCAAGCATGGAACCATTCTTTAATAAGTCAATTTCAATAACAATAAAATTCTTTTGACAAACATATCACGTGACTTCAAGTACAATAATGAAGACCGAACCTAGTTACATTTTCCAACAAATTCACCAGCAAATTTCGATAAGAGTTATTTAAACATCAAGTTACATAGTTGAATATAAACACTACATATCATCCTCAAATTGATGGTAAAACATAAGATGACAAAAAGTGCTTATAAGCCTATTTGAGATGCTTTAATTCTAGAAATCCACACCAATGGGCACATTAACTTCTTGATTTTTAATGGTGGTACAATACCATTCATTGTTGAGCTACCAAAATGACACCATATGAAGTTGTTTAAAAACCCTTGTCAGTTTCATCCTATGTATTAGCCTACTATGGATCCTATGATCGATCATTTGTTAGTCACTTATTGGTAAGCTCATGATTTCAAGATCCCTTCCTAAATATTAAGATTTGTTTACGCTTTTATCTTTATATAGTATGTGTCATCTTTGGGCATGGGGATTATCACTTGTCATGTAAAAGGAAGTTGTTTTGCTTCAAGGGGAAATATTTGTGAGAATGGGTTGTTCTCATCACATAGATGTGTCTCAAACTTATTTCATGCACTCTTGCACAAGTGTCGCCTTTATCCTCCCAAAGTCTATCATCAGAGCCACCCCTGTCGTAAGCTACCACAAAGGTTGTTGCATAAAGAAAATTATCTTTTTATATGTTCTGGATGGTCTATGTTGTACCACTAAGTGTTCAAATGTGTGATCATATTCAAGTTCTATCACTGTTCACATCAGTTCCATTGATCCCATGCTTAAACAATTTCTGGAGTTTCCCAAGAAACCTAGCCTCATCTAACTTTCCTAAACTGCGCACTTCACATTTGCAACCCTCAAGAATTTTCCCTTGCCTGTTGGAACTGCGCAATGCAAAGAAATCCCAACCTCCCTTTGCATCCAAAACTGTGAAGTTCTTCCTCCAGTTTCCTTCCCTCAACCAGAACCCACTGTCTCTAGAAACTGCGCAGTTTTGTCCCTTAAGCATCTCATCTGCCTATTTCGCCTTGCATCCTGAAACTATGTGGATGTGTCCTCACAGGGCCTTATCTTGCAGAAATCATTGCTCACTTAAACTATGCAATTCTGTCTCTCAATGGTCACCAAGAAGGATGATATGCTAAATGAATCTCAAGGAGCTGACGAGGAAACATAAGGAGACCAACAAACCCAGGATATGATAGAAGACCAGGATTGCATGAAGACTTTGTCTGGTGCATAACCCTTTGGAGGGTAGATATGGAAAACAAAGAACATCTTTTTAAAATACACCGCTTAGTGTAGTATGAAGGACCACTTATCATTGTCATATCATTATGTATTCAATGACGTGCATGGTTGAAAGAACTGAAAGTCATTCCATGTGTTTCCTCTAAGTGTCCTTCTCCCTTTTGCTTTTTGGATGAATTGTCGTCTTTTGGCATGTTTGGTTGTCATGTCGTGTTTGCAAATCTTTCTGGTGACCTCAAAGGTTTGTGTTTGTGTATACAAGTTTTCCTAGCCATGTAAACACCTGTTGCACTTATACACAAAGTTTTAAGCATTGTCGCACAAGTGTCGTCACAGACGTGCTAAAGTCTATCTCAAGTGTCACACTTGTTGCTCTTTGTTTTTGGACAATCTCACAAACGGTAATGCTTTGTCTTGTTGTTTTGGTGGTATTTTTTGTTTTGTTGTCAAAATATGTGTTGTGTCTAATCACAATTTCAAGTACCTCACAAGTTCACCTCCCTACCACACTCAACCATTTTTCCGAAAATCCTCCTGACTAGGAAACTCACTTTCACCAGACCTCGATTAAACTCCGTATTATGACACATTAGCCCTCAGTGATGCAATCCTATTGCATAAAACTACACAACACATAGTCCCTATCCCCCATGATAATTGCATTACGCAATTCCAAAGCTAACTAGACTGCCTTCATCCCATAATTGCATAGTAGCTTATCCTAGCCTAACCTGAACTGTTAATTTTGCAAGATTAGTCATCAAGCTTCATCCCTTTCCTGTTGGAACCTTGTAATGCATAGAGAAACCGACCTACCTTGCCTCCCAAAACTACACATAAGTGTCCCCTAGTGTCCTCCCTCAGCCGAGACTCATTAGTCTCAAAAAACACACAGATATGCCCTTTAAGCCCCTCCGCTGCCTAGTCCTTCCTTGCCTATGAAAACTGTGTAGACCTACCTCCTAGGGTCCCATCTTACAATAGTCATTGATGGTCTCAATTGTACAATCATGTCTCCCAGCGGCCTCTACACAATTTTTCCTAACAGTGAAGACAATGCTCAGGATCTCCTCAGCCAAGCCTGATTTGCGTTCTACATAGTCTTAGTGACCAGTCTCCCACCCTGTCAACTAGAATTGTGTAATGCATAGTTATTGGGCCTTCTTTCCTAGCCTTTCACCTATCTCAAGCTCAATCCATGGATAACAATGCATCATCTTAGTATAGGGATTTTTTGGATTTGATGTCATCCCATCATGAGTGAATTCTAAGAACATGTACACTGTTAGATCATGGCAAGAAGATGAAGAAGGGGAAGAAGGAGCGGACATGCTAGAAGACTCACTTACAACTAGACTTATCAATTACAAGAAAAGGGAACACATGCATGCAACTGCCTCCCAAGACAAAATATCATTGAAGACCCCGCATCATCAATCTATGCGGAGGAGAATGGAAAGCACATCCAAGAACACATCTATCACTCAACAACAACAATGGCTTGACATTTCCATATTAGCAAGCTAGCCCATGTCAGTAGTGTCATGTTAATTTGTGTCATGAGTTGTCAAAGGCCACATCACTACTATGAGCCATGTCCATTGTAAATTGAATGTAATGTAAAGTGGAAGTCCAATGGGCACACATGAATATGAAGGGTCATGTCAGTTGAAAATTCACAAGACATTGAACAATCATGAGGGTAGTTGAAGAGTCATAAGGGTCAAGTATCACCCTTGGTTATATATACCCCCTAATTGTATGAGTAAGGGAATTTTCATCTTGGCTCCTCCAACAAAGCGTAGAGAGTTTTAGTTAGTTCTTTGAGGACCAAGGAGTGGCTCCAATGTCCCACTACTGGGGAAAGTGATGTATGATGTAAATATGTGTCTTGGAACTTTTGCTTAATACAAAAGCCTGTTCAGGCCAACATGTTTCCATGCATGACTTGTGGATGTTTGTAAAACTATTCTTCGAGAGTTTCTAATTCATGTTTATTTCACATGTACTAAGATAGTTGAACTATTTCAATTGTTTTAGTGCTTACCTTGATGGGAATCTGGTGTATTGGTTGTCACTGGTGTCTCATCCCTGTGGACTACTCCAAAGGATACTAGATAAACCATTATCGCTCATTGGTTATAATGATCATCACATCCGTTGTGGACTAATTGGTTGGATGGTGGACAAATCTTTCCCTGTACTTTGGTTTTAACAACTTCCACATCCCCTGTGGACTATTCTGTTGGATGATGGACATATAGAACCTTGACATAATTGCATTGCACTATACCTTGTTTTTCGAAGATACCATTGAATCACTCTTTTGCGCTGACAATTAGAGTGAAGGCAGATCTCTAAGTATATGACAATCGTGCCTTCATACTGGATGGGACTCCTACACCAAATGGTGTGAGGTCTACTTGGGACTTCATATAAGGTATATCCCCTTGGTTGACGGATTTCCAGCACCATCAACAATCCCAAAAGATTTTTCCAATGCCATTAGTATTGAAACTTGAGAAGAATTCATGTAGGGTCTTGATCCAAATTTAAACAAGAATGCAAAAAATTACAGATATAACCATAAATACAAAGATGCAGTAGAAATAACACTTCATTTCATTAATATCAAATACTAAAATATGCTTACAAACAGAATGGAAATAGGACTAGCTCGGGCGATGATATCTTATCTCTGAGAAGAGATGTGGCAGCTACATGCCTCTGAAATGTGGTACAATGAGGCTCAAAGGCCTATTTATTATTGAGAAACAATAGAAACCCCTAAACATCCAAAAGCCTAACCCTAGGAGATCAAGCGCCAAACTATGGGCCCTGTTTGGGTAAATTGGTATATCAACTTCCCGAGGTCATAACTTTGGCATACGATCTCTGTTTGATGTGCACAATACCTCGTTAGAAATATCTATCCGAGGAACAAAATTTTTGAATGACCAAAATCAATAAATCACCCATGTTGGTCCTATTTTTCCCAAAAAAAAATTTGTTTATGGCCTCAAAATGGCTCCTAAATTTCAAGACTTGAAAAACTACCAAAAATAGTAAATTGTGCTACAAATAAGGAAACTGGAAAACTAAAAGAAACAATGGTGGGGGTCCAAGTGGAATAGGTGGGTAGCCACCAATATCCACTTGGATCATTACTCCTCCCTAGGAAGAAATGGTCCCCATTGCGTTGAGTTCCTCAACGAGATGAGGAAACTTTTGTTGAACTTGGTCCCTGGTGAGCCACTTTCCCTTGTGAAGGAGTTGACCTGCTTTGACAACTTGATATAGTTGGATATTTTGTTGTTGGGTGTTCTTCATATGCATGTACATGACCTGATCAATTGCACGTTGTTCCATGCAATCTAGATTTAACTTTGTAGGTGTGCGCTGTTCTGCAATGTCTGATGTGTCCAACAATCATGGGAAGTATGGTCAAAGGCGTCCCACATTGAACACTGGGTGTAGGCCAAGGAATGGGGGAATGCTAAGCTCAAATTCATTGTATCCCAATGACTTGGTAATTTTGTAAGGACCATATTAGAGTGGTCTAAGTTTCTGATATGCTCCAATAAGGCGTTCCTTCTGCAAATGCAACCAGACCTTGTCACCCACCTGAAACTTGTGTTGCACTCGATGTTGATCATGTCACTTCTTGTACTTGGAATTTAATTTCTCCAGAATGTTGCAGACCTACTAGTGGATATGTTGGATGTTCTCAATGAATTTGTTTTCCTTATCGACTTTGGATTGGACATGAACCTAATCTGCCTGAGTAGCTACGAATGGTATGGCCACATCACTGGAACATAATGGATAGAATCCCAAGCCCACCTTAAAAGGGTTGTCGCCAGTCGAGCTATGGAGAGCCCGATTATAGTTGTGATGGACATAAGGGAGGCTCTCATGCTATATGTGTGGATGCTTTGATTTGTACATGCACATAATGTGTATGAACATCCTATTGATGACGTCTGTCTGGCCATCAATTTGGGGTCGGAAAGTTGTGGACTTAGTGAGCTTGGTGTCTAACATCGACTAAAGATTGGACCAAAATGTACTAAGGAACCTGCTATCCTAAACTTAGATGATCGATTGTGGGATCCCAAAGTGTACCCACACTCATTCAAAGAAGAGTTTAGCAGTGGCTTCTTCTATGATATTCTTCTTGTAGGACACCATAATGGCCATCTTCAAGAATATGTCGAAAACCACAAAAACACAGTCATTTCCATGCTTAGTAGAAGGAAGGCCCAACATGTAATTCATGGATATGGATTCCCAAGGTGGAATAGGGGTAGGCAATGGAGTATAGAGGCCTTTCTTCTTGATGGTCGGTTTGGCAATGGCGCAGGCAATGCATGATCTGATGTACTTCCCAATATCCTGTAGATGAGGCTCATCATTTGGTAAAATATATGGACCTTAATACACCTCCAAGCTTACTAAATAAACTCTTCTCATAATTATTTACATGTTTTAATTACATTTTTCTTAATGAGACGAGTAAAAGTAAGATGTCATGTCTAGTGGTCTAATGTGCATTGATTGCAGGTTTTTGGGATAAAATTATGAATAATTAGGGTGTAGGAAATCGAATGAGACAAGGAGAGATTATAGGAGATTGATATCCCTCTTTAAATCCTCACTCAGAGGAATAAGATGAAGTCTACTCCTCCCAACTCTATAACCTAGAAACTACCATAGGAGGAAGACAACCTGATGAAGATGATTTGATTGAACACATCCTCCAAAATCCAACTCCAAACACCATGTCTCTGGGAGTTAGTGAAGGAAACCAAGAACAACCATTAGATTGATCTATGCTTAGCTGACTCAAACCCTACTCATGTCAAGACAATAGAATTGGGCCCTGAAAGAACACTAAAAATCAACCCCTCTCTCTATACACGAAGAAGAAGAGTTATGTACTATGCTAAGAGAGAATTTGGATGACTTTGCTTGGAATTACAAAGAAATGAATGGAGTTCACCCCTCGGTGTGTACTCACCATATTTACGTCAAAGAAGGTTGCAAACCAATCTGACGAACCCAAAGAAGAATGAATCCAACTCTCAAGGATATAGTCAAAGAAGAGTTGCAAAAGCTAGAGGATGCAGGATTAATTTACCCTATCTCGGATAGTGAGTGGGCGTCTCCCTTGGTGTTGGTTCCAAAGAAAAATAGAAAGTGGAGGATTTATGTTGATTACAGAGAGTTAAACAAAGCAACAAAGAAGGAACGTTTTCCTCTACCTTTCATTGACTAACTGTTAGATGGCCTGGTAGGGAAAAAAAATTTCTCTTTCTTAGATGGATTCAGTGGGTACAATCAAATCCAGATTAGCCTAGAAGACTAGGACAAAACCACCTTCACCTATTATTGGGGTACTTTCGCTTATAGGGTCATTCATTTTGGTCTAAGAAATGCCCCTGCCACTTTCCAGAGGGCAGTTTTGAGTATCTTTGCAGAGCTAGTCCATGATGCAGTAGAAATTTATATGGATGAATTCACACCCTATGGGTTTGATTGCCAAGAGGTTATCTCTAACCTAGGTAAGATGTTGAATAAATTCATTGAAATGAACTTATCCCTTAGTCTTGAAAAATGTGAGTTCTTGATGACTGCAGGGACTGTTCTAGGTTACTCAATATCCCATGAAGGACTACAGGTAAACCGAAATAAGATATCCATCATCAAAAGGGTCCCAAATTCTAACAAACTGAGGGATGTCAGAAGCTTTTTAGGTTTATCCGAATATTATAGGAGATTTATAAAATATTTCAACAAGTTAGCTTCTCTTTTATTTGGGTTATTGGCCAAAGAATCCAAATTTTTATGGTCAGAAAGTTGTCAAGAAGCCTTGGACACCCTAAAGGACAAGTTGACTGCTGCACCTATTCTCCGAGGCCCAAATTGGGCTCTTACTTTTCATATCCATGCTGATGCCTCTCACAAAGCTATAAGAGCAGCTCTAGGCTAGATAGATGACAAGCTACCTTATGCCATTTACTTCATTTGTAAGAATCTATCAAAAGCCAAGTTGAACTACACAGTGACTGAAAAAGAGCTCCTAGTTATTATGCATTCATTGAATAAATTTAGGCATTACATTACTGGTTACCAAACATTTGTACATACCGACCATGCTGCAACAATTTGATTAACTATTATTGATAAGCCTAGCAAGGAGAATGTTGTTCCATATTTTTTTTATCCAGATTGACTTTGCCTATAGGGGAGGAAAGAATGGTTGATGATCAGTTACCAAATGAACATTTATTCACCATTTCAGTTCTCTCTCCATGATTTGCTAACATAGAAAACTACTTGGTGTCTGCACAGTTTCCACCAAATTTGTCCTCTAAGGAAAAGAGCAGGATCATAAGAAAGAGTGCCCCATTCACTTGGATTAGGGGCAATCTCTTCAAGCTAGGTATGGATCAAATTATAAGAAGATGTGTCAGGGAGGAGGAAGTCTTCGACATCCTTCTAACCTGTCATGATGGGCCTTGTGGAGGTCACTTTGCAGCCAAAAGAACAACATTCAAGGTACTACAAGCTGGTTATTACTAGCCCACTCTTCACCAAGATTAAGGAGGTATACCAACCAGTGCGATCAGTGCCAAAGGATGGGGAAACCTACCCCAAGGGATGAGATGCCTCTACAACATCAAGTGACTTTTGAGCCATTTGACAAGTGGGGCATGGATTTCATCGGGCCCATTGACCCTCCATCCAAACAAAAGCAATACATCATTGTGTGCACTGACTACATAACCAAATGGGTTGAAGCCAAAGCCATCAAAGTAACCATAGAAGAAAAAGTGGTCGAATTCTTAAGGGAGAATGTGTTCTATAAGTTTGGGTACCCTAGAGAATTGGTCACTAATCAAGGTAGTCAATTTACATCTCACATGATTGAAAATATGTTAAGCCAACACAATATCAAGCATAGAACATCCACCCCTTACCACCCACAGGATAATGGGCAAGTGGAAGTAACCAACAGAGCATTGGCAGGAATTCTGACCAAGGTGATTAGTAGCAGTAGAAAGGATTGGGCAAACAGATTAGTTGAGGCCACCTAGGCCTAGAATACCACCTGGAAGACCACTCTTGGCTTCACTCCTTATGAGCTAGTCTATGGAAAGAAAGCCCTGTTGTCCATTGAAATTGAATACAACACCTTAAGGATGGAAACACAACTAGATCTAGATATCACCAGGGAACAACAAGAAAGATTGCTCCAACTTAATGTGTTAGATTAATTTAGGATTCAAGCCCTCCTGCACATAGAGGTGACTCAAGTTCAAAGGACGATCTAGCATGACAAGAATATAAAAAACAAACAGTTTCAAGAAGGTTACTAGGATTTTTTATATGATTCTTGGTACAATTATTTTAAAGGAAAGTTAAGGACTAGATGGTTAGGGCCTTATGTAAGAGAAAAGTGACATGATAATGGTGTTGTACAGATCAAAAACTATTGATGCAGAGGCTATCCCTTTAGTTGTCAATGGGTATAGATTAAAAATATACAAGAAGCCCTTATCAAAGCAAGAATTCTTCAATAGCATTAAAAAGACATTGATGGTGGTAGAGAAAGTTTTAGCTTCCACCCCACCAAGTCCCTAAAGAAAAATAAAAGGAAAAATCTCCCACTTGTTGTTTTCTTTCCACAGGGGGCCACAGGAGAGCTTAGTCATTTTTCCAGCCCTGAAACGCCCATTGTTTCTCTACACCAAGAGAACTTCTAAGAGCCCATAGATTTTGTTAATGCATCTGCAGTATTTTTCAAAGTGTCCACCTTTACCAGCAACACCTTTTTGTCTTCTATCATATCCCTCACAAAGTGATACTGAACATCAATGTGCTTTGTCTTTGAATGATATGTAGGGTTCTTTGCTAAGAAAATTGCATTTTGGCTGTCACAGTCTATCCTTATAGCTCCCTGTACTAACCCCATACTTGAACACAATCTTTGCAACCAAACTGCTTCCTTGCTTGCATGAGTGGTTGCCATGTATATTGTCTCTGTAGTTGATAGTGCCACGACATATTATTTCTTACTCATCCAATTGACTGCACCTCCAAATAGGTTAAACACATACCCACTTGTAGATCTTATCTGATCTAAATCTCCAGCCCAGTCTACATCAACAAAGCCACGGATATCCAAAACTCTGTCCAATCTTGGTCTTCCTTGGTAGCACAAACCATAATCACTAGTGCCACGCAAATACCTGAAAACCCGCTTCACTGTTGTCCAGTGTTCCTTCCCTGGTTTTGACATAAACCTGCTCAATACTCCCACTGCATGTGCAATGTCTGGTCTAGTACAGACCATTGCATACATCAAGCTACCGACTGCACTTGCATATGGAACATGGGACATGTCCTCTTCCTCTTCTTGTGTCTTGGGACACTGTTCAGCAGATAATCTCACACCTACATGAATAGGAACCTTCACCGGTTTACTATCCTGCATATTAAACCTCTGCAATATTGTCTCGACATACTTCCTCTGGTTTAACCAGAGCTTCCTCTTTGCCCGATCTCTTTTAATTTCCATGCCCAAAATATAGTTTGCAGCACCGAGATCTTTCATGTCGAATTTGGAGGACAATTGGGTCTTCAAATCCTGGATAATTTCTTTGTCATTTCCAACCAACAACATATCATCCACATACAAGACCAGATAAATAACACGGTCACCAAATAATTTAAAATACACACAATGATCTGCTTTGCTTCTGGTGAAGCCAAGTCCCCGTATAAATGTATCAAATTTCTGATACCACATCCTTGGTGACTGTTTTTACCCATACAGAGACTTCTTTAACTTGCATACTAGTTCTTTCTTACCCTTCACCGCAAATCCTTCAGGTTGCTTGATGTAGATTTCCTCTTCCAAATCCCCGTGAAGAAATGTTGTCTTCACATCCATCTGTTCTACCTCAAAATCAAAAACAGCAACAACAGATAAAAGTAATCTAATAGAAGTTACCTTGGCAATAGGAGAAAAAATATCACCAAAATCAATTCCCGACACCTGGGAATGACCTTTTGCTACCAACCGAGCTTTGTATTTCTCCACTTCTCCTTCTGCATTTGTCTTCTTTTTGAATACCCATTTGCTGCCAATGGGTTTCCTTCCAGCCAACATCTCCACCAGATCCCAAGCCTCATTTTTGTACAAAGACGCCATTTCATCAACCATGGCCTCTTTCCAGAGTTTTCCGTCCTCTGAATCCACTCCCTCCTTAACAGTTCTTGGATCATCATCAGTAACAGACAAAGCAAAATTTGAATAGAAAGCAGATGGACTATACCATTCTAGTTGCCTTCTTTCTCGAACTGATCTTCTCACAACCGGAGTTTGTGGCTCTTCTTCTTTTGATTCCTTCTCTGTTGTAGAGTTTGATTCTTCCTCCTTTAGCTCAAACTCTATATTCTCAGGTTCCTTTGGTTGGACTTCATGTTTAATAACATCTTTCACCTCTCTGAAACCACATCTCGGCTGTACACAACCTTCCTTGTTACTGGGTTCCAAAGTTTATAACCCTTTAAACCATCCTTATACCCAATAAATATGCACTTTTCA
>APFE030169797.1:0-26491 GCA_000404065.3 Pinus taeda | reverse complement strand
GTCCAAAAAACATGTGCGAAAATCATGCACAAAACCATAGGTGGGTCCGCCCAACCTAACATAGGGTCCAAAACTAAAATTTTCCGGGGCGCTGCCTCGGACCCCATAAAGTGGGGTTACGGGTACCCCTTAAACACCCTGTTAACTATGTGGAAAGAATATAACACAACCCAACAAAAAAAATAAAAATAAATAAATAGACTCTGGTGAAAACCTCCATGAGGAACCTGAGTCCCGATGTTGGCTTGAAAACCTCTTGAGGTGGCCCAAGAGTGTTCAAAAAAATGGGAGAAAAATAAAAAGATCTTTGGGTGAAACCTCTTTTGAGGCACCCAGGGTAGGGAACTAGGATGAAAACCTCCTTTGGGGAAAACTAGTTGTTTTTCAAAAAAAATAAAAATAAAAATAAAAAAGAGAAGAAGAAAAGAAAAAAGAAAAGATATAAAAGATGACAATTCTGTTTTGCGGGTCTGCATGAGGATGATATGCACAACATGAGGAGGAAAACAGGACCTACAAAAGCCATGTTTTAATTCACCCATCTCATATACTCCATTATCCCTCCTAGTCTTCAATCTATAAACCACTCCAGCTCATTTCACACAAATTATATGTTTTCTACAGGATTCCCTGTAATCCTACAGGAGTTTCCTGTAGAAATGACAGTAGATCTTGAAAACTACAAGAAGAGAAGTCCAAGAGAAAATTGATGACAAAAGCCTGTGTTTGAATGAAAAATACCATTCACCTCACCACACCATAGCCAATACCTTTCATCAGCATGTCGCCCCTGCATTCATCATAGAAATTAGTTTAAAAAAAAAATAGATTACAAAAGAAAAAAGGATGAGAACAAAAAAACAAAAAAGAGAGAAAGGAAAGAAAGAGGAACCATACCCAAAGGTAGAATCCCCTCACCTACCATTCCATACCCCCTTTCTCCACTCATTTCAACACCCGTTCTACTTCAGAGCTGAGAAAAATGTGAAAGTTTAAGGGAGAGGCAACTACAAGACATCCTGTAGGAAATCCTGTAGCAGCCTATCCCACAAAAGAAACCACAAAGACTGCAACCATCTTTAGCACAAGGACTACAAGGATGAGGAAGCTCCTCCAGAGCTCAGCAACAATAGGAAGATCACCAACAACAAGGTCTAGCACCTGCACATCAAAAGAGGAGATACATAGTGAAAATATGTAGATTGAAAAGAACAACAAAGTGGAACCACTCTCTAGCATGCATCATCAACGAAGCAAAAGACCCACAGGTATGTCATCTCACTAATTCTCTCTCATAATTACGATATGATAAAAACTATAAGAATAACGTGAGAGTTGATTTTATAAGTAAAGGTGGCCAGTTAACTTGGCCATCCTCGGCGAGTCAACGAGAAGAAAAGAGTTAGACCACTCCACACACAACAAAGGTTAAATCAAAGGGAATGGATCCAAAAATGGTTAAGTTATAGAGGATAGGAGTGGGAGATGATTGCAAGGCAAGGTGAAATTATGGACTAATAGTGGGACCAACGGTCCAAAAGGAGGTGCTTGTACTCAGCCAGCCAGCACACCACCCCACATGATCATCCATAAATAGAAATAAAACATTGATTCCCATACAAAGAATACAAAGGAAACTTTGAGGATTCATTGAACGAAGAGGTTTCTCTTGGCATTCCTGAAATAACACCTACAGGAAACATTCAACATCTACATCAAGCAAGAAACCTATAGGAAGCCTATAGGATACAGAGAGATCAACCTACAGAGTTGTTGGCTTATTGGGGCCTGACCTAGGATCAGAAGTGATTTAGCCAAACAAATCCCGAAACTACCAGCCTATTCGGCAATAGTCTGTGGTACGTAGACTGAGGTCTCTCCCGAGGTAGTATGGGAGGGTGTTGGAACCAGGTTTCCGCACCATAAGGATGTCTTGATGAAGTCTGGGAAGTTCATGAACCAATCCTATGTGCTTGCACTGCTCCGCGCAGCTGTCTGACCTTCGCGTAGCTCTGTACATATCACAAAGAGGTGCACTCTAGATCCCTTATCCTTACTACGTTATTATTATAGATCTTAACTTAATTTTGTGGGCCCAATATTCTTATCAATCATTCAACACTCATAACAAATGCGTGCAATCATAAACTGTAAGGAGATGCATAAACATATAACAGAAGCATAAACATACAGATCTACGAATGGATGCACAATATTTCAAAATCAAATTAGTTTTTATTAAACTTGTGTTCCATTACAATCCCAACTCTACCCTATGCACTCAGCTGCGGGGGTTTGCGCACACAGCTGTGAACTCTACCAAGCCTTTGCGCACACAGCTGCGGAGCCTCTTCCTCTTCCCAAGACTCGGACTTACAGACTCAAAGCGAATATCGCATTCGAAAACCCATAACCTTTTAGATCAAGACTAACCAAAAACTGACCGTTACACTTAGAGCCTCACTCTATTTATACATTCCCATGGTCCATGGACCATGGGTAGGCTGACACATTCTATATTAAATTATAATATTTTAGGGCGAACAACCCTAGACTCTTGCCCTCCGCACCTGTATTTCACGGGGTCTTCCATTAATTTTGACCAAAATTCAGGCTACAAGCTTAAAAAATCCACTATGGGGGGATCCACTGGCCAACAGGCCCCCAACACAATTATCACGACTCGTCCTGAGTCACTTGACTGGTGCAGTGATCTTTGCTCGGAGTCCATCCAACAACTTCTACACTTTGCTGACGTCTATCACACATTCCTCTGTTGTCCACTATATCCTTTGTGCGTAACTCTCGGATGCATCATTTTCAGAGACACCCTCTTGCTTTTGTGCATATGTATCCTGCATCTAGGCCAGCTTCCCCTCAATCGTGGTGGTGACCGTGAATGCTTCCACGAACCAAGGCTGGATGCATGCTTTAAGCCCTGCTTTTTTTTGGCATGCGGCGTCCACCTGTTCCTTCAAAGCCTAGGCCTCCCTCATCCTCGCCAATCGCTGCGTAATGGAAACCTTATGCGCGGTCCCCCTGACATTGTCATAAGCCTACTGCAACTCCTACACTTTTGTCTCTAACTGTTGTAGCATTAGGTCCTCCTGCAGTGAAGTAAGTGTGAAGGGGGACTGATCCAACAATCCCGTGTAGTCCTGTACAGCGTGCTCTATTACTTCCAACCCCGATTGAATGGCATGGTGGTGCTACTCTTTGATTTCTGAGGGTGTAGAGAGTTGCGCCTTCAGTCGCAGCTCTGTGATCTACAAGTTCAACTTCAACTGAACCTTCGCAGCCTCCTCCTAGGTCTTGCGGACTCCAGGTGCCAGTTGGTGAATCTTTTCTGCAGTGGGGAGTGCCGCCAGCATGGCCAACTCCAATATGTTGTTGCAGGGCTCCTCCACGGCCTGTTCTAATGCCTAATTTTGTTCGACTAGTTTGTCATGCTGCAGGCTGAGCTGTTCTAAATTTACCTTCTGCTTGCGCAAGGCTTGGAGAGAACGGTCCTCCCTAACACAAAGCTCATCAGTTACCCCATCCTATAACTGGTAAAGGGTTTCTCTAGGAAGGGCGGCCAAATTCAACGCCTAGCCCCTCATGTCACCTGCGACTTCTACTAAGATGGCACCTTCTGGTAACACCAAAGTGTTCGTTGTGCGGGCCCACAACATCTGCTCAACTTCAGATGCACCTTCTGCAAGGTGCAGTGTCATCACTCCTATGGGTCACACTTGTAATGCCTGCAACTACGCTCTAAGTGCCCCCAACACAGTTGTCTACTCCATCATTAATTCTTCAAGAGCATCCTTAGTGACATCGCGAACTAGTTCACCACTGTCAAGAAGGGCTCCTTCAGAGGTCTTCATTGTCTTTGTCTTCTTCTGTGCAGTAGGCTTCTCCCGGATGTGCGGCCTCTTGATTTGGGCCGATTTTTTTGTACGTTCCTCTGCCTCAGCCTCCCCCTATATGTCCTACTCTATGGACATTTCCTGACCTTCCTCGGTCTCTTTGGTGGGCGTAGTTGTGGTTTCTACCATCTGCATTGTCGCTGCTACCTTACCCGCCTTTCGCTGCGTGGCCGCTTCCTGTTCTTGGTTCTTTCTCTCCACCAGCTTTGCCATGCGCAACTTGGTCTCCCTCTTCTGTTGTTGTGCTGCGATCTTTTCCAGTGCTGCCAAGTCTAGGGCGCACCACTCCAGAGACCATGACGCCATCACATCGAAGATTGCATCATCTGTTGCAATGAACGACAGTTTTAACCATGCTTGGACTGGATCCTTGCGCGCCCGAATATACAGGTTATGCTTATCCGCCTTGAATTCTGCCACACTTTGAAAACCGTTATATACTTTTGGGGACAAGCGTGGCATGTGGTTGATCCATGTTCAGATGCTTGCCTCACCCAAAACACCTTGATCTCGCGAATCCTCGTCGCGTCTTTCGTTGCCCAAAGAGATGTGTACCTCGCAGCTTCGGGTAGGTTCCTCTCAATGGTGGGAAACTATCTATCCTCCATTAGCTCCCCTGCAACTAATAGGATGGATAAGAGCAACCACACGTAGTGGAAGGTCTTACCCTACTCTGGGGCCTCCTGATAATTCATCAAAGAATCATCGTAGACAAACTGTGCCCAGTTGAACTGGACCCCCTTTACACACTACTCTGCAAACACAATTACAGATGTCAGAACCTTGTCTGTGCGGCATTTCCTCATTAGCTTTCCAGCCGACAGCTGGGTGGCTACTCGTACCCCTTTGTCCTTGATGCTCGCTATTACCTACCCTCTCTTCCTCTTCTCTAGCTTAAAATTAGCCTTCATAGCTTCTGTGAGGGCCATGTCATTGCTCTTTCCTACTATGGCTGCAGGATTGTTTCTTTTGATGGGCATCTGAGAAATATGGTTAATTAAATTGGCCATGATGGGAATCAACTCCTCCAACCAGAGATACCCATCATGTACCAGACACAGTAGCTGTCGAATGACAAACCTTGTGATGGGCACGCGGTGGTAGTGGGGTATCCACCGCAGATGTAGTAACCCAGCCTTCTCCACATCGCGTAACCATTTTTGCTACAATAATTGTTCCCCGGCTAGCTGTGGGAACTTCTCATTGTCCACAAGGTCCCAGTCTTCAAACTTTATATTAGGTACCCGTCCCAGTGGCAGACCTTCAAGCCTTATTCCATCCGGAAGAAGCGGGGTCTGGAGCACACTCTTAATGGCCTCTAGGTCCTTCGATGTCTTTGTTGTTCCTTTCCATGGGGAGATGTAGGGGGGTAACTTTATCACCGAAGGAACTTGGGAAACATTCTTCGCCTCATCATCCTATGCCTCAATTTGGGTGATTAGGGCTTGCAAATCTTCCTCCTTCTCCTCCTCTATTTCAATGGTGACAACTTTTCCCTTCTCTACCATTGACAATTTACTAAATCGTGGGTTTCATGGTGATACCCAGACTAGCCCCATTGTCTGCTTGTCTTTCCATGGTCACAGTGTATGGGGGGATTTTGGAACCTCTAGTGCAGCTTTCGCCCCTCCAGGCTCCTCCTGGGTCACATGGGGCTCCGGGGTAACTTTCACGAATCGCACTATGGTTCTCGCAGCCATCATCGCTTCTTCACTGGATCCATTCGATTGCGTACTCATGAGTGACAAGGAAGCTTGGTGCTTAATTCTCTGCACTAGCTCAAATGTTAAACAACCAAGTGTTGCCTCGAGGCTACCCTAAGGGATTTTATAGTAATGTTTGAATTTGAATTCGACCATTCCCTCCACTTCTAAGTCATTAATGACTTCTTGGCGGCAGATTGTCTCGAACCTAGATCTTAATTCCTGTCTTAATGGCCCACCACCTGCTCCTTTCTGTCTTAAATTGGACCTCTTGTCATGAATAGTGAAATCAATGATCACCTCCTGGCCTACCCACGTCGCAACGCAGCCCATTACGTGTGACCACGACCCCTGTGACATACTGACACTGTGTGAAACCTCCTTTCCACGTAGCTCTCCTGCAGAATTATTTATAGTCCCACAGCCTCTTTCAACTGCTTGGAGCACTGAGAATGTGCTTCCTATAGATATTCAGGTGGTCGCACCTCGGGTGTGAGGCTTCGATTTTCCTGCTAGCCTAGGCTGCGAGTACCCTTCAAATACCCTTGCATCCGTCAGTTCGTCGCGTTCTTCTTTGTATGTTATGCTCCCTAGTTTAGTAAGGTGCGGTAGTAGCCATGGTAGCAGGGTCGTAACTCCTTCTAATGCAGTAGTAGGGCTGGTTAGACTGGGCCCCATCATGCTTAGTTTCTTGCAGCCTGCTAGTTCGCTAATTTCTTTGTCCAATGTCACACTTTTCTTCCTCAGCTGTGCCCAATATTTGTCGAGTTCGTGGAGTTTCAAGCCCCCTCGTCGAATCTCTTGCTGTAACTACCTAATTCCTTTACCCAAGTCCTCACGTCTTATCCCAACTGCGGGAGCTGTGATCTAGGGATTCTTCTCTTCTTGTCAGTGTTGCGGTCATTTCAATGCTTCGGGTTTTGCTTATGGTCCTATAGGCCTATCGAACCGCTGGTATGTGCAGGTCCCAATTAGTTCATATTGACTGGTGAACTCTGTTCATGAATTTACATAGCTTTTTGAATGCTCTGTCACGGAATATTTGTGGAGTGCATCGCCTTCCTTGTTGCTGCGTCGAGTTCTAATTTTCAATCCTTAGTTTGGAAGGTGCTTGAACAACATAAGTCTGCACCCATCGACACAGGTGGGCATGCAAAATTATTCGTCCTGGTCGTCTGTCTCGCATTCAATGCTGGGGACTTCCAAACCGTAAGCACATCCATATTCTACATTAGCGCTAGTGTCCAATATTCTTCTAGTGTGTATTTTGCCATCGTGTGGGTGTCGCACGCAATGCCCATTCCAGTGCACCGTACCATTGCTATTCTAGAACTGTTCTTTCAAATTTGTCTAAGAATTCATCTACTCCTATTACCCCATCATACGTGGGCAGTTCCCTTACATCGGTCATCACGCGTCACAGTGATCTAATCCTCATGTTTCAATTCAGTATTGTTACTTCGTGCAACCAAATCTGCCAACGTTCTATTTCTTCATCTATATTCGAAATACAGGAACTGTCACTCTCCCATGAGATTCTCCCATCTATTGTTGGGTTCACCTAATCCTGGTCTTACGTCGTTATCTAGTAAATGAAATCTAGCTCATCGCCATGCATAGGTTCAGTGTAGCGTGCTCCTTCAGTTGGATCTAATAGAACTACTACACGTAACGAATTTTTCTCAAATATCATATTCCGCTTCTTTAGATTGATGACTCCATTCATATTAATGGCCCAATCTATTCCTAGCAACGCGGGGTAAGGGTTGCTTTCATCCATAATCTCTATTACTTCAAAGTCCGTTCGAGTGCTCGCACCTTCGATATCCATTGTTACCCCTTGTAACCTCCCCATGGGAAAAATCTTTTGTTGGTTCACCATTTAGAATTGAATAGGGTACCACTGTAATGCGGGCTTGCCCATGCATTCCTATGTCTGCTTTGGTAACACATTCGCATCCGAAACCAGGTCTAGGATTACCTGATCCATTTCATATTCACCAATCTATGCCATGAATCTCATTCCCCTCCTGGTGTGTAATGTATGCTTTCCTAGTTTCCAGACTACGTGTAGTTCACTTGACCCTGTGCACCTAGTTATCATCTCTTGTAGTCCTTTAACTGCCTTATTATTGCACAACAGTTTCATGCATGTCTCTAAAAAGGTAGTAAGCATAGAAGGATCCATTCCTGGCTCTGGTTGATCCTTACTACCTGAAGTAGAGGCCTCCACAAAGCTCTTCTTAGCTTCCATAAGCATCTCCTTTGCATGTTCCAAGTCAAACCCAGGTTCCTTTGTAGGAGCCTTGCAACCCCATGTATCTTCCTCAGGTTACTCCCCCTTATATTCCCATGTGGTCGCACCACTTCTAAGCACCATATTCACATTTGGGTCTTCTTTGTGTGGTTCAAACCTCATCATTTGAATATTCTGCGTCGGATTAGGTTGAAGTACCCATTTCTCGCACATCTACCCAATCAACGTAGGACAATCTATTGCTTCATGATCGAATTGAGAACAGTATGAAAAATATAGTCTCATCGGGTTGGTACAATCACGGGTGTAATGCCCCGATCCTCCACAATTATAATAGATTAATTTTTTGCGACCCCTTCCTGGCCCAATTCCTCCTCGTCCTCGACCTCGCCCTTGAAATCCAGTGCATGCCATCCCCACGGCTGGTTCAAGGCCTTGTGTTTCTGTCTTCATTCTATATGTTGGGGTTCGCTCCATCATTAACTTGTAGCTGTGACAAATACACTCATTGTGGCCCATCGATCTACAAAAATTGCAACACAATTGCTGGGGAGTCTGTGTATACTTCTACAACAAATGACAGTTGTCCGTCGTGTGCTTTCCTCCTATCGAACAGATGGCGCACCAGAGCGCGGGTGCCGCACTTGGCCCTGCCTGTGCCTCTGGTCTCAATGGCATTGGTCCCCCTCCTACCAAGTAGTTCACAAATACTGGACAGTGGTATTTGTCGTGGCCCTAGCCTTTGCATTTTATGCACCACACTTCTTCACGTGCCTCTAGTTGTGGTGCCCTATCCTACTTCAAACTCTGCATCTCCAAGCATAGGTTCTGTAGTTGATCTGAATTGGATCCTAGAACACTCTATAAGTTTTCATGAACTCTTTATGCCAAAGTTTCAAAGTCTCATAAAGATCAAGCTTATCAAAGATATCCTCGAAACAGTTGCAAATTGTGAACAGCGTGGAGCAACGTGGACCCTTGGTCAAGCGCACAGGCCGCCGGCCCATGGTAACATGCGCTTCCATAAATTAGCAAAAACCAGAGGTCAATTTAAGAAACGAGGGTAGTTTCTAATATGCAATTAGTGACAAGTCGCTAATCGCATATCGTCAGGCAAACCCCTCAAAGAAGGAAAAGACCCTAGCGCCCGGACCTGAGAAGTCATAAAATGCAACGGATATCGCACTGATTCTGTCAGAGGCGGGGTCCCACAAAAACTGGCAGAATATTGGAAGGGCTTCGAAGTAGTAAGCGGTTTCAACCAAGTCCCACCTGATGCCACACAAGGGGTGCCATGTGTCCGGTGGAAGAGAGATAAAACCACTCACATCAGACAAGTAAATGTCATGCTACTTATCCACCTGATACAGACAATGACCGTTAGATCCGGAGGCTCCATATCAATGGCGGAGATGCGTTCTAATGGGTGACCAGATTTGACGAGGTAAACAAGAAGAGTTGTATATGATTTGAAGTCCAACGTGGACGATGCGTTGGCAAAAAGTCACGTTTCATGGGCATTCTTGGAGTTAACGGAATAAACAGTCGTTTTGAGAATGTCCAAGAGAACTTACACTCAGTTTGTTACGAAATAGGTGGCCACCTCCTTGTGAGGCGTTATACAATGATGATTACGCAGAACAAAGGATTCAAACGGACAAAGGCAGGGAAATCAGAAAATCGGGAAGCGGAAACAAATAATCAGAAAGAAAATTGGCTTTAAAGCCACGAACTGACAGAGAGAGAGTGGGGTAAGTTAGACGCAAAAAGCTAAGAGCAGAGAGAAGAAACCAAGCTAACCTGCAGAAGCGAAAAGGCAGCATCAAGCCAGAAAGAGCCAGAGAAAGTCAAAGAGTCTATGTACTCCATAGAAGGCTTGAGAGGTTCAAGCGAACTCCTCTATATATGCTTATCATGTATGAGTCTCAGGTTGGGCTCGTACTACTATGACCAATAGAGGTCAAGTTTCAGTCAATAGATTCTGTGTACTCTAGAGACTTGGGGGGTCCAAGTACAGTCTCGTTGATTTATACCTGTTGTGTGAGACTCAAATTGAGCTCATTGTTGTAAAAACTTTGCTTTGAAAACATAATAGAGAGGCCACCACTGAAGGCTGGACCGGGAGACGTAGCCCAGGATTATTGGGTGAACTCCTTTTTAATCTTGTTGTGTTTACATGTTTGCCTATTATGTTTTCTCTAAATGCTTCAGTGTCTGTGTATTTCGCAATCTTATTAATCCATTGCATAAAATAACATAGGCACATCTAAGCACATAAGTTTGTAATGCCTTAATTGTTTTTCTTAGATCAATATCAGATCAAGTGGTATCAGAGCTCTAGGTTACTAAGGTTAGACAAGATTGTGCTAGATTTTTGTTGAATGATAACTAGATCAAAGCTTAAATTAGGAGAAGGAGAGTGGGTTGAAGCTAACCTAGAAATTGGAAGAGTCTACCCTAAGAGGAAAATGTCAGAAGAAAGTCCCTTACAATTAGTCCCCTAGTTCATGGATAGTTTCATGACCATGAGAGGCATGCTAGAAGAAGTTTATAGAGAATTTAAGAAAGGCAGAGATGAAGATTCATAAAACTCCAAACAAGATAAAGGAGTAGAAGAATCTCTCCTCCATGACCACTCTAAAGGAAAAGGGAAAGAAGAAAAACTTCCCACACCTCCTAATAGCCCTGAAAATAAAAAGAAAACAGCTTTGATTAAATTAGATGTTAATTTTGATTTGCCGATATATGATGGAGAGTTGAATGCAGAGAAGCTGGATAATTGGATTAGATAGATTGATGTATATTGTAGAGTATAGAGCATTGATTCAGAAAAGAGTAAGATTCAGCTAGTCAGCCTATGCCTTGGAGGCACTACCTTGGTATGGTGGGAAGGCAGGACACAAGCTGACATGAAGAAGCATGGTAAAATTCTCTCTATCTGGAGTGAATTTGTTTCTGCAATTAAAAAATAGTTCTATCCACTAGCTTATATGTAGCAATCCATGATGAGTTGGCAAACTTTTCAACAATTAAAGGGGCAAAGTGTACAAGGCTACACCCAATAATTTAGGAAAAGAGCTTTGATTCTAGGAATTACTTTAAACTCACTTGAAACTCTGTTGAAGTATATAGGTGGTCTACATAGCTATTTAAAGCACACCATTTTCATGTTTAATCCCACTAGAATATATGAGGTATCTGTTCAGACTACACATCTAGAGGCTAGAGGCAAGAATGTGAACCCAAAAGTTGGGGGATCATCAAAACCCACTGCAAGCAAAGCTACAAGTGACTAGACAATTGAAACTTAGGTTTTCTTTTGGGTCAGCATTTGTAGATGAGGTTGAGTTAGATATTGCTCCCTTGGATATATGTGGAATTGTTTTAGGAAGTCCTTACTTGTATGATAGAAAAGCTATTTTATGTAGGGTAGAAAACAAGTATCAACTCATTAAACATGGAATTGAATATATTGTAAGAGCCCATAAACTCAAGGATAATTATACTCTCATAAACTCAGGGCATATGAAAAGAATTGTAAATTCATGCAAACAATTTTTGCTAATGGTTGTAAAGGAAAAGAAACCTGATAAAACCAATGTATTTGAGGGTTGTAATGCTAAATAGCACGTTGATTTAGAATTTTTTTTTCAGAATATGATATACTATTTCAAGAACCTAAAGGTCTGCCACCCAAAAAGGAAATAGTACATGATATTAATTTGTAGCAAGATGCTCCATTGCCTAACATCAAAATGTACAGGTTATCTGCTTTAGAGAATGCAGAAATAAAGAAGCAGGTATAGGAGCTGCTCGAGAAAGGGTTCATAAGACCTAGCACATTGCCATGTGGGTCTCCAATTGTATTGGTGAGAAAGAAAGATGACTCATGGAGAATGTGCATTGATTACCGAGCATTGAATAAGATAATGATAAAAAATTGTTATCCCCTTCCTCGCATAGATGAACTACTAGATCAGTTGAAAGAAGTTGTTTATTTTTCCAAATTGGACTTGTATAGTGGCTACCATTAGGTCAAAGTTGCAGAGCAAGATGCATGGAAGACTTCTTTCAAAACAAAGCAGGGATTGTATGGGTGGTTGGTTATGCCTTTTGGCTTAACTAATACTCCTGCTACTTTCATGAGAGTAATGAATGATGTACTCAGACCTTTTATTGATGATTTTGTCATTGTATATTCAGATGACATTATTATATTTAGTAAAACATGGGAAGAACATTTGAAGCATGTAAAGCGAACTCTAGATGTTTTGAAAAGACAAAATCTTTATGTTAAGCTCTCAAAATGTGAATTCGACAAAACATCTTTGAATTATTTGGGTCATATAGTAGGGAGTGGTGAATTGAAGATAAATCTCTCTAAGGTTGCAGTCATTGTAAACTGGCCTAAACCCAAATTTGCTACTAAAGTTAGAAGCTTCCTAGGAGCAGCATAGTATTGGAGAAAGTTTATTTCTAACTTTTCCTTGATTTCAACTCTCTTACATGATTTAACAAGCTTTGACACATAGGAGTCTAGTCATAGGATGAGGCAGAAAGCAAACAGCAAACTTTGACACCTTGAAAGAAAAGATTAATACAACACCATTACTAGCATTGCCTAATCTTCAAAGACCATTTGAGATTGAAACAGATACCAGTGACTATGCCGTGGGAGCAGTGTTGATGCAGCACGGTAAACCCATATGTTATCATTCTGAGACATTTAATTTTGCAGTAGTTAATTATCCCACATATGATAAAAAATTGTATGCATTAGTACAGAGTGTGAAAAAGTGGAAACATTACCTAATGGGCAAAGAGACAGTTATACATACTAATCATCAACCATTTCAATATTTTCACTCACAAACTAAGTTGCAGCAATCAAGACACTATAGGTGGATGGGTTTTCTACAACCAGTTTCATCTTGTCATCAGATATAAAAATGGCATACACAATAAAGTTACAGATATGTTGTCCAAACCAATCATAAATGCATCTACTATACTTAAGCATAATTCAGTATTGCATGAAAGCTACATTGAACAGTATGCTTAAGATATAGATTTTAAATATGTACAAGTAGAAGAATTAAATTATCATGTTAAGGACCAAATATTGTATCATTTTGGAAATTTATGCATTCCACAAACTGAAAGAGTAAAGATAATTTGAGAAGCACACACTTCTCTAATATTAGGTCACTTTGTTGTAGTAAAACAGTTGCACAGCTGCAAATATTTTGTTATTAGCAAAAAATGAATGAAACAGTTTCTAGATATGTAAGAGGGTGTACCATGTGTGCTAAAAGCAAGCCCAACAATAGAAAACTATGTTTATACACTCTACTACCAGTTCCTTCTCATCCTTGGGAAATTGTTTCCATGGACTTCATTGGGAGACTGCCTAAATCTAGAAAAGGTCATGACTATTTATATGTTATTGTGGATAGGCTCAACAAAATGTGTATTTTAGACCCTTGTAACAAACATATTATAGCTAAACAAACTGAAAAATTGTTCTTTCAGCATGTATGGGTTCATTTTGGATTACCCACTTCCATTATAGCTAATCGAGACTCTTGATTTGTTGGGAAATTTTGGTCAAGTCTATGGGAATTGATGGACACCAGACTAAAGAAGAGCACAACGTTTCATTCACAAATAGATGGCCAAACAGAAGTGGTCAACAGGACAATGATCCAATTTCTCAGAGGTTATTACAGCAAGCATCCCAAGATTTGGGATGAACACCTATGTTATGTGCAGCATGCTTACAACCGAGCTAAACATTCTTCTACACAGAGATCTCCTTTTGAGACCTGTTTTGGTTTCATACCAAGGTCTCCCTTGGATTTTGTCTTTGGTAAAGACATAGCGGTTGATGGAAACAATGATGCTACTAAAGTTAGAAGCTTCCTAGGAGCAACACAGTATTGGAGAAAGTTTATTTCTAGCTTTTCCTTGATTTCAACTCCCTTACATGCTTTAAAAGGATTGAACAAGGTGTTTTAGTGGGGATGCAAACAGCAGAAAGCCTTTGACACCTTGAAAGAAAAGATTAGTACAACACTAATACTAGCACTGCCTGATCTTCAAATACCATTTGAGATTGAAACAGATGCCAGTGACTATGCCATGGGAGTAGTGTTGATGCAGCACGGTAAACCCATATGTTATCATTCTGAGACATTTAATTTTGCAGTAGTTAATTATCCCACATATGATAAAGAATTGTATACATTAGTACAAAGTACGGAAAAGTGGAAACATTACCTAATGGGCAAAGAGACAGTTATACATACTAATCATCAACCACTTCAATATTTTCACTCACAAACTAAGTTGCAGCAATCAAGACACTATAGGTGGATGGGTTTTCTATAACTAGTTTCATCTTGTCATCAGATATAAAAAGGGCATACACAATAAATTTGCAAATATGTTGTCCAGACCAATCATAAATGTATCTACTATACTTAAGCATAATTCAATATTGCATGAAAGCTACATTGAACAGTGTGCTCAAGATATAGATTTTAAAGATGTACAAGTAGAAGAATTAGATTATCATGTTAAGGACCAAATATTGTATCATTTTGGAAAGTTATGCATTCCACAAACTAAAAGAGTAAAGATAATTCAAGAAGCACACAATTCTCTAATATCAGGGCACTTTGGTGTACTAAAACAATTGCACAACTGCAAAGATTTTGTTATTGGAAAAAAATGAATGAAACAGTTTTTAGATATGTAAGAGGTTGTACCATGTGTGATAAAAGCAAGCCCAGCAATAGAAAACTAGGTTTATACACTCCACTACCAGTTCCTTCTCATCCTTGGGAAAGTGTTTCCATGGACTTCCTTGGGAGACTGTCTAAATCTAGAAAAGGTCATGACTAATTATATGTTATTGTGGATAGGCTCAACAAAATGTGTATTTTAGTACCTTGTAACAAACAGATTATAGCTAAACAAACCACAAAATTGTTCTTTCAACATGTATGGGTTCATTTTGGATTACCCACTTCCATTATATCTAATCGAGACTCCCGATTTGTTGGGAAATGTTGGTCGAGTCTATGGGAATTGATGGAAACTAGACTAAAGAAGAGAACAAATTTTCATCCACAAACAGCTGGCCAAACAGAAGTGGTCAATGAGACAATGATCTAATTTCTCAGAGGCTTTTACAGCAAGCATCCCAAGCTTTGGGATGAACACCTATGTTATGTGCAACATACTTACAACTGAGCTAAACATTCTTCTACACAAAGATCTCCTTTTGAGACCTGTTTTGGTTTCACACCAAGGTCTCCCTTGGATTTTTTCTTTGGTAAAGACATAGCAGTTGATGGACACCATGATGTGGACAAGGCAACCAAGTTCATTGAAAAAATCCAAGAGATTCACCAGGCAATACAAGAACAGCTGGAAAGAGCCAAGCCAAGTACAAGGCAAGGCATTATAAGCATCGAATTGAGCATAGTTTCCAAGTTGGTGATCAAGTCTGGATGTATATCACCAAGGATAGAATGCAAGGTGAAGGTAAGAAGCTGAAGCCAATAAGGTATGGACCTTTCAAAATACTTGAGAAAATTTGTGAGAATGATTTTTTCCTTGATTTGCCAGCTTACATGCGCATCTATTCAGTTGTTAATGCATAAAGCTTGAGACTATTTGAACCTTCATTGATTGAATATCTCAAAGAGTAGAGTCAATTGCCTTCTATTGATGATTTGTTGCCTGAATATTTCAGTGAATTGCAGGAAGATATAGTTCTAGACAAGAAGGTGAGAACTATGCGTAGAGGGGATGTTGAGTACCTCAATATTGGGCTCAAAGGCTGAAAACCAAGCAGTGCAAGATGGATAGAAATTGGGCAAGCGAGGAAATTATACCCTCACTTGATTTATGCTTAAAAAACCAAATTTTGGTGGTCCAAAAGTTTTTTTTTAGTGGGAATGCCGTGATCCGAATTGGATCCTAGAACACTCTAAAATTTTTCATGAACTATTTATGCCAAAGTTTCGAGGTCTTATAAAGATCAAGCTTATCAGAGATATCCTCGAAACAGTTGCAATTTGGGAATAGCGCTAAGAAACAAGGACCCTCGATCAAGCGTGCATGCCGTCAGCACATGGTAATGCGCACTGCCACAAATTAGCAAAAACTAGAGGTCAATTTAAGAAACAAGGGTAGTTTCTGATATGTGATTAGCAACAAGTCGTTAATCGCATGTTGCTGGGAAAACCCCTCAAAGAAGGAAAAGCCCTAAGCACTGGGACTTGAAAAGTTATAAAATGTAACAGATATCACGCCGATTCTGTCAGAGGTGGGGTCCCACAAAAACCAGCAGAATATCAGAAGGGCTTCGAAGTGGTAAGCAGTTTCAACTGAGTCCCACCCGATGCCACACAAGGGGTGCCACGCATCTAGCAGAAGAGAGAGAAAACTACTCACATCGAATGGGTAAACGTCATGCTACTTATCCGCCCAATATGGATGATGACTGTTAGATCTGGAGGCTCCAGATCAACGGTGGAGATGTGTTCTGATGGGTGACCAGATTTGAGGAGGTAAATAGGCAGAGTTGTATAGGATTTGAAGTCCGACGTGGACAACGCGTTTGCAGAAAGTTGTGTTTTGCGAGCATTCTTGGAGTTAATGGAATATACGGTCGTTTTGAGAACGTCCAAGAGAACTTACACTCAATTCCTTATGAAATAGGTGGCCACCTCCCTGTGAGGAATTATACAGTGATGATTACGCAGAACAGAGGGATTCAGACGGACAGAGCCAGGGAAACCAGAAATCTGTGAAACAGAAATGAACAGTCAGAAAGAATATTGGCTTTAAATCCACGAACTGATAGAGAGAGAGTGGGGTAAGTTAGACACAGGAAGCTAAGAGCAGAGAGAAGAAACCGAGCTGACCTACAAAAGCAAAAAGGCAGCATCAAGCCAAACAGAGCCAGAGAGAGTCAGAGAGTTTGTGTACTCCAGAGAAGGCTTGAGAGGTTCAATGGAACTCCTTTGTATATTCTTGTCATGTATGAGTCTCAGATTAGGCTCGTACTACTATGATCGATAGAGGTCAAGTTTCAGTAAGTAGAGTCTATGTACTCCAAAGACTTGGGGGATCCAAGTATAGTCTTGCTGATTTATACCTGATGTATGAGACTCAAATTGAGCTCACTTTTGTAAAAACTCTGATTTGAAAACATGATAGAGAGGCCACCACTGAAGGCTGGACTAGGAGACATAGCCTAGGAGTATTGGGTGAACTCCTTATTAAACTTGTTGTGCTTACATGTTTGCATGTTATTTTTTCTCTAACTACTTCAGTGTCTGTGTATTTCGCAAATCTTATCGATCCGTTGCATAAAATAACATAGGCACATGAGTCTGTAATGCCTTAATTGTTTGTCTTAGATCAATATCATATCAGTAGTTGCGCGTGGATCTGTTGGACTCCCAATCCCAAATCCTGTATCGGTGTTTCATGCAACCTCATTGCCATTTCCAATGCTTATGCCTGGGTTGAAAGCTTTTGCTATGATAGCGTTGTCCTCAGGTGTGGTGTCAAAGATGCCACAAACCACGTGCAATTTTGTGCATCCGTTAGCATCATATTAGCCTCGCAGATCATACTATTCAACCTCTGATCTAGGTCCTAGGGGGTCTTGCCTGGAAGTATCACGATCTCTTTAAATCTGATGATTGACTGTGTCTCTGATTTCGGCCAGCTAAATTATTTGTCCAATGCAATCTAGATCTCCGCTATTCCTGCATTTGGGTGATCATTCGAGTGGTTGATATACCATGTCAAAGCGCGATCTTGTAGCACGCTCACCAGTGTGGCCTTCTTAATGTTGTCATACATGACCCCTTGTGCTTCCCACACTACTCTTACCACGAACCAGAATTGGTCTAGATCCTCATTCCCTACTCCTCTGAATATGGGTAGCTTGATCGCACTCGCCATGTTGAACCATGGAGATGGTGGAGGTGGGGTGGGTGAAGCTGGAGGTGAAGCAGGTGATGGCATAAGTGGAAGTGATAACTACGAAATGCGCTACCTTATCAAACTGACTGCACTTCTCAGATAAACCCAAGTGCGCTCTTCCTTGCTCTCTTGTGAACGTGAAATTAAATTACTATTGCCTAATCCTTTGATCCATTTATAGATCTTTTCACTTCGTGTCGTTCCAATAACAACACATAACAGTCTGGAAAAGAAAAGCTTTTCACATAACAGCATCTTAATCCAGGTATTCAGGGATTTGATGTACCTACCTCACAATCCCTTGAGAAAACGCCGTTCTCCTTCGCTATAGCTCACGGTTGTGTCTATCGCGAACTCATTGATAAATCCCCCTATTATCCCATCGAGCCAATGGTCCACGGTTCGCGCGATCTTATCTTCTGATGCCTCTAGCATGCACACTAACTCTGGAGTCCACACTATCGGTTGATCGAGCTTGTACCTTCCCTGGCTATTGGCTAGCCTCACAATCCACTTGTATAGTTCCGAAGAGAAGGACACAAAGAAGATCTCGTGGATTTCCGTATATACGTAGCAATCTAGCCACCTTTTCTCAGATATCTGCAGAGTTCGGTTTTCCTGTGTCACGAACTAATGAAGCTTCTGATCCAACCACTCTTGAATTTCCTTCTTCATTGGATTCTAGTGTTTCGACATCAGACATCTTTTAAGCAGATCCCAGTCCCAGCAACAAAACCATTTGTTGGCTTATTGGGGCCTGACCTAGGTTCAGAAGTGATTTAGCCAAACAAATCTCGAAACTACCGACCCTTTCGGAAACAGTCCGTGGCACGTAGACTAAGGTCTCACCCGAGGTAGTATGGGAGGGTGCTGGAACCAAGTTTCCGCACCTTCGGGATGTCGTGATGAAGTCTGGGAAGTTTGCAAACTAATCCTACATGCTTTCACTTCTCCGCGCAACTGTCTAACCTTCGTGTAGCTCTGTACAGAGCGCGAAGAGGCGTGGTTTAGATCCTTTATCCTTATTGTGTTATTATTATAGATATTAACTTAATTTTTTGGGTCCAATATTCTTATCAAACATTCAACATTCATAACAAGTGCGTGCAATCATAAACTGTAAGGAGATGCATAAAGATATAACAGAAGCATAAACATACAGATCTACGAATGGATGCAGAATATTTCAGAATCAACTTAGCTTTTATTAAACTTTTGTTCCGTTACAATCCCAACTCCACTCAGCTGCAGGGATCCATGCACATAGTTGTGGACTCTATCAGGCCTCTGCGCACACAGCTGTAGAGCCTCTTCCTCTTCCCAAGACTCAAAATTACAGACTTAGAGTGAATATTACATTCAAAAACCCATAACTTTTAGATCAAGACTAACCAAAAACTGACCTTTACACTTAGAGCTTTGCTATTTATACATTGGTCCATGGACCATGGATAGGCCGACACATACTATATTAAATTAAAATATTTTAGGGTGGACAACCTTATACTCTTGCACTCTGCGCCCGCATTTCACAGGGTCTTACATTACTTTTGACCAAAATTCATGCTGCAAGCCCCAAAAATCCACTATGGGGGGATCCGCTGCCCAACAAGAGCTATCAATGAACACTAAGGGAAGTCAAATCAAGGGTCATCCTCACCAGAACGTAGAAATGTGAGGTAGGAGCCCTACCTTCCATATTTTCCATTTAATAAAAAAGGGAAATCCTCAGTTTGGTTAGGAATTTGCAGTGCATCTCAAGATAGAAAATTGTATTGCATGTCACTAAAAGTTAAATTCAAAAAATTCCTCACCTACCAAAAGTCTTGAAATGTATCGACACAAGCCTCTAGAATTACCAAGAAAATATGCCAGGAGGTTTCAATAAGAGAGAACCCACCAACACAGCAAGGATCCACTAGCATCCTCCTGTGGTGGAAATTTCTACAAAGCATCAATTGATGGGATTCTTTGAGACGATGAGAGAATATGATGATGATGTGGCCAAAGAATTTTGCCTCTTATTCATACCCCTCACTAGGACCAGTGTCGTTGCTATGGTGAAGGGTTTATCAATAGCAATTACCCCTGAGGTTATAAGTAGAATCGCAACACTCCCCCTAGGGTTACCATGGAGAAATGAAGACAAGGCTAACAACACCCTGGAAAAGAAAAGCTTCTTTTTGGAAGGAGAAGAGCCAATAGAGGAAAACAAAGGGGTTAGAAGGGAGAGAATTCCATAACCTTGGAATGATGTCAGCTACCACCTCATTAATATATTTCATGTGAAGGGAGATATAGTGTAGTGTATCGATACCACTTCAGACTCCTCCAAGAACTGAGATTTGGAGAGAACACACCTCCTCATAATAGATTGAGTATACCATATTTTCTTCTACAATCCATGATAGACATGAGCATCAAGATGCAAGAGGGAAAACATCAGCAGCTAGCCAATCATGGGTTGATCAAACTCATCCTTGAAGATGCTATACAAAACTTAAGATTCCATATTGCATGGACAACATTTGCAGACATGCAGGCAGAAGGAGAAATTAAAGCTATTGAGTATGATAGAAGCCCTACTACTAGTGACGGAGAAGAAGAAACAAAGGAGGAAAGTGAAGAAGAAACAAAGGATGTTAAGGAAGAAGAAACAAAGGAGGAAACTGAAGAAGAGACAGAGAAAGAAACAAAAGAAGAAACAAATGAGCAGAGTGAAGAAATAGAGGAAGAAAAAGAAGAGGAAGGACGAGACAAAGAAGAGGATGAAAAATAAAATGGAAAAGAGGAAAAAGGACAGAAGGATGAACAAAAATCTGCAAATCAAGGCAGAGAAGAAGAAGAATCGCCAAGGGTGTCTCCAGAGCCTACAAAGAAATAGGCAGCAAATGCTTTAACTTCCCTAAGTACACCTGTCAAATCAAAGGGAAAGAGGAAAAGAAAAACCCCACTATACTTCAGGACAAGAAAGAGCACTAGGATTAGACAAGGGAGACCTCAAATCCCTACCAAAACTCCAATTGTCATTGAGGATTCACCAAAACAATAAGAGAAGGAAGTCCCTCTAAAGAAAAATGAAGGAGAAGGAACATCAAAACAAGCTTCTCCTAAGTCTCAAATCACCTATGTTAGGAGGCCTATCACAAGGTCAAACTCATCAAAGGGAAAAGGTATCCTACTGGAGACACAATCAAACCTACATGAAGTAGAGACCATCCTACAAGAAACACAAAAAAGAGACCAGGAAGGAATTACTCAACAAAAAACAAAGGAAGAGGGGCAAGAACTGAAAGAACCTAGCCCATAGCCAAACCTCAGATCCTACTATAGGTTCATTGAAGGAGATAGGGTGATACCACAAAAGTTTTCCATTCCCCTATTCTTTGAACTTGAAAAAGAGAGGGCAAGGACACACAAGTAGATGAAAATTTCTAAATCAAAATGCGTAGAGGATGTAGGCCACATGGAGGAGAAATTGCAGTAGATGGACAGAGAAATAAGCAGCATAAGAGACAAAGAAGTAATGATGAAATCTCAGTTAGAGGCTGAGAAAACATGGCTAAGGAAGAAGCTACAAGAAAGGGAAAGCCAATTGGAAACTATGGCTAGTTTTTCCATGGAGACAACCGAGTGCAGGATGCTAGCAAAGTCATATGCCTTATACCTCAAGGAATAATGGCTACAATCCAGATAAATACCCTAGCATAAAGAGGAACTATTCCCTTCCAAGTTTTATAGAAAATTCATTGATCTTTGTGATAAAAGAACCTTGGAAGATAGAGAAAAGATATCTGAGTTTTATCTGCACAATTTGGCCTTGACAGATTTAAATGTGTGGGACCAAAACCCAATGCTAGGGGACTTGAAATTGATGGCCTTAGCATCTTGGATGAATCATGAGGAGGCAAGAGCTACATAGATGAAAAAGGTATTGGAAAAAGAAGAGGCAAAATCCCTTATGATTACAACAGAACAATCTAACCCAATGGCTATCATCAACACCCATAACCTCATTGCAAATGATCCCAAGCTTGCACCAGGGTACCATGTTGCACAAGAATAGGCACTCACACACTTTGAAGACATGCTAAGATTTCTAGGATATGACAGCCAGTAAGCCTGCCAAAGGAGATGCAACACCTTACCTTACAACCTAAAAATTAGAGAATATCATTCTCTTGACAGAATGAGGGAGCCAGTAAATCGAACCCTAATGTATAAGTAGACACTACAAAGACTCAAAGTGAATTGGATCGGCTTGAGGCTCAATCCACCATTTCGTTTAGGAATCTTTGAGTGAAGAAAATAAGAAGAAGAAATAAATAAGTGGGAAGAGATAGAGAAGAATGTAGGGTTTTATTCACAAGAGGAAGGGACTACAGCAGAATCATGGGATGTCAAGGAAGCCACCAAAGCAATGAAGGACATGGACATAGATTGAACTTCTCAGAGGATGAGCAACACTTTAGTAGGGGGTGATGATGAGGCTCATAATTGGGTAAAATATATATGGACCTTAATACACCTCCAAGCTTATTAAAATCAACTCTTCTCATAATCATTTACATGTTTTAATTATATTTTGCTTAATGAGATGAGTAAAAGTAAAATGCCATGTGTAGTGGTCTAATGTGCATTGATTGTAGTTTTTTGGGAGAAAATTATGGCTAATTAAGGTGCAGGATCTCGAATGAGACAAGAAGGAGAGATTATAGGAGATGGATATCCCTCATTAAATCCTCACTCACTCTAAGATCCCTCAATCAAATCACACCAGCTCAGAGTTGCAGGTAGTCGAGTCATGAGGATCATTGGCAGCCAAGCTAGTGATAGTTAAGAACCAATTAATCTCAAGATTGGGAGCCGAGCATCACTAGATTTAAGGAAGTTGTTGGAAACTTCAGTTATATAAATAAAGAGTCATAGAACCTCATTAGGATTCATATTTTTTATGCAAAATAGCTAAGCAATTTTCGACTTGAAGGATTGTGATCAAACACTGGTATGTATTTTTTGATATGTTAATGAAAATGATCATTCCCTTGATCCAACACTGAGTTGACTTAGAGGGATGAAGTTCTCAGGTTAGGGATCAACCCTAGCAACAGAGGTTCCTCTTACTGTACTTGTATTCTTAGGTTATTTCATAGATTACTTGTTAAATTTATTTTGGTGTTCTTACATTGCAAGTATTGGTAAATTCAATTAGTTTACTTCCATTTGTGCCTAGCTTTAATAGTAGCATTAGAGAGACAAGAAAATATTCAAAAAATGCTGATAATAGGTGGATCTTACCTCATTCCTCCCTTCAGGGATCATGGTTTGAGAAAGAACTCCCATTCAGCCCCAAAAAGAGACAATTCTAGTTTCTTAAGAAATTTAGGGTATTTCTGCTAATTAGTTCATCATCTTTCAATTTTAGAAGATAGGTTGTAGTTTTCATTTCTGATATCTTAAGCTTTTGTATTAGATTTCATGTTTCTTTCATAATAGGTTTAAAGCCTTACCATGCATGAACTTGGAAAATGAAAGATGCAAATTCTATTTCCTTATATTGTTGTAAACCCTTCTTGTTTTGAAATGATTTATGGATAAATGCCAACAATGATGTGTATGTTGCATGAATTTAAATATTGTAAGAAGACCTCATATCATTAGCCTCAACCAAACCATACCCACCCAAGATCACTAAAGGCCACTAATTTCTCAATCCAAGTTATCATTTCACAAGGATAACTTGCCATGCTTGTTGAGCAAATCCAACCATCATAGAGCTTTAGTTTCAATTTTGAGTGAGTTCCAACCACTTCCTTGCCTTATTCCTTCCATGACTCACCTTCCCTAAGCTCCATACTACTGTCCAAATCACTCCTTATGCTTTCAACCTGTTCCTGTAGGAAAATAGGGGATCTTGTAGGTGAACTACGACATCTTGTAGACATCCTGTAGGAAAACCTATAGTGGCCTGTTTTGAGCCCGCTTTGTGAAAAATGCATCACGAAAGCTAGGAGAAGACCCTTGCTTGCCTCCACAGTCATTTGACCCATCACACTCATCTCCCTCCACACCTATCCCACCTACCATTCAACCAAGAAGGAGTAGCATTCATGTTTTCACAAAAAGACAAAAAAAGAAGTTGTTATGCTTATTCATGTGCACAATAGTTAAGTGCTTGTTTAGATCAGATTTCACGCTTAGGTTAGTTAGGATTTTACATTTGTTAAATTAGAATTCTTTTGAAGAAAGGTATCTTAACAAATAGCTACATGAGTTGTGTGCTTTAGGAATCTATTTCAGTCTTTCATTACTGCAGTAGGTAGCATTTCAAGCCTCCCAATTTAGTCTTTCATTACTGTAGTAGATAGCATTTCAATCCTCTCAATTAGGGTAAAATTCTCCTTTCTCAAATGGTAATGAAACTTCTTCTAAATAAATAGAAGGTTGTTTTGAGAAACCCTAGTGTTCTATCGCCCCATCTCAACAGTGACAAAGAGTGGACCCATTACATCTATTTGTGTATATAGCACTGTCACCTCCAAGTTTGTATGAACCTCAGGTTGATGAAGTAAAGTTGGTAGCCCCGGGAGGCAACATTCTTTTTGTAATACTGGTGCTCATCACCTGTTGAAGATTCGGCCAATAGAAATACTTTTGTAGTGATGCTACCATTTTCTCGACCCCGAAATGCGTAGTGGCTTAATTGTAGTGTGCTTCCCAAATCATCTTGGCACGCTCACTGGAAGGAACACAAAGGTGTCCCAGGCAGCATAATAGGGCATCTTGAAGGTAAAAAAATGGAATTTGCTGACCCTCCAAGTGCGTCTGGTATGTGTGGCTGAATTTTGGGTCACTTTTGTGGAAAAGTGGCCAATCAGAAGTCTCGTGTTCACAAGAGTTGAGCACGGTGGTTAACACCATGATCGGTGGTCGGCTGAGGTACTCTGCAACATTATTGGTGTTGCCCTTCTTATACTTGATATTCAAATGGAACTGTTGCAGGTATGTGGACCACTTCTGATGATGATCATTCTACACTTCCCTTGCATCTGTATGAACTGCGGGGGTCGGTGGTCTGCATGGATGACCATTTCCTTCCCAAAAATGTAATACTTCTATTGTTGGTAGGCCTGCACAATGGAATACATCTCTTTTTCATAAGTGGGATACTTCCGAACTATGTCTCGAAGTGTCTCACCGTGATATTCTAGTGGATGCCCCTGTTGAGTAAGGATTGCCCCAATATCATAGTCAGAGGCATCTATCCCGATCTCAAATGCTTGTTGCAAGTCTGGTAATGTGAGGACCGGTGTAAAGAAGAGGTGATGTTTCAACTCTGTGAATTATTTCTGTTAACATTCAGACCAAAATAATTTTGCTTTCGCTTCTCCCTTGGTGACTTGACTCAAGGGCCAAGTGATATGAGACAATCCCAACATGAACCTGTGGTAGAAATTGGAAAGACCCAGAAAGCTACGAAGCTCTTTCAGATTAGTTCACGCTGGCCAATCCCGAATGACTTAGATATTTGTTGGATCCACATGCACCCCCCATTCATCAATAATGTATCCTAGATACTAAACCTCGGTCATGCCAAAAGTGCATTTCTCTAAATTGGCACACAACTTATGTTGCATAGTGTTTAGAGAACATGTCAAACGTGGTGGAGGTGCTCTTCCCAACTCTGGCTGAAGATTAGGATGGCATCCAAGTATAACACTACAAATGAGTTGGTGAATAGCCACAAGATGTCATCCATCAACCTCATGAAGGATGCACGAGCATTCGTCAACCCCGAAAGGCATAACCAACCATTTGAAAATGCCCTCCTTGATCTGAAGATAGTCTTCCACACATCAGAGCGTTCAATTGGTACATGGTGATATCCGGACTTCAAGTCAATCTTGTTGAAATATTTTTCCCCCTTGAGTTGGTCAAGAAGATCATCAATCCATGGGATTGGGTACCTATTCCAGACAGTGATCTTGTTCAATGCTGGATAGTCAATACAGAGTCTCCAAGTCCCATTGTAATATTCCTAACCCAGAATATTCCTCAAACCCCAGCAAAAAATCCAACCAAATATGTGCAAATGATATAATAACCTAGAAGTGATAAAATAATAGTGGAACAACATATAATAATGTAAACCGGGAATATAAGCAGATACACAAGAAATGTAGCGAGAAATGCTAAGCCATTTTATTATACTGAGCAATAAATGAGTACAAGAGGTGATTAGACAGATGGCACCTCAAATTGCACAAGGAAAGTGAAGAGGCTCTCAGATGGACAAGAATGGCCTTTCTGCATGGATGCTGCTATTGCTTCTAGAAAACAAATGATGATTTGGGGTTGCTCCCCTCCTCGAAAAAAGCTGAAACTCTAGATTTGGGCTCTACTCAAGAAACCCAAAAAAACCCAGAAAGCTTTCCTGGAATGGCCTCACACTGATCTGTGTCCCAGCTGCTGGAAAATTGTCGTGCTACTGCTACTACTAGAAATCAAATGAGGATTTGGGGCTACTCCCCACCTCAAAAAAGGTTGAAACTCTAGAATCAAACTCTACTCAAAAAACCCATAAAAACCTAGAAAGATTTTCTAAAATG
>APFE030169790.1:0-56125 GCA_000404065.3 Pinus taeda | reverse complement strand
GAAGAGACCAGAATGTTTCCTATAAAATGAAAGCATTTGTACAGTTAAAAATGTAAAGATGAATCTAGATGCATCTCGCAACTACTGTTTAATTTAGTTGAGATTTCAATGAATAGCAGGCCTTGATTCTACATTATTATGGTTATTTTGTGTCTAATTATGAATTTCTAAACATTATGGTAAGGAGCAACAACATAAATACCTTAGATTAAGAAGTGTTCAATGATGGAAGAGTTGTTTTCTAGAATAATTTCTTTTAAGCTGTATTTTGGTTGTCTATGCTGACGAAGTTTTGTTTTGTTTGGTGTAAAAGGTACATGAAGCAATTATGCGTGAGAATTCTACATTATTTGAATAAGGCATAATTATTTAAGAATTGAGGAGAGGATTTATTCTTGGTGACAAGATTTTGCGCCCTGCTATGGTTAAAGTGTCAGCAGGACCAGGTCCTGCAAAAGCTGCAGAAGATTGTGAAAATACTGTAGAACATTCTGCTAAATCAGCTGAAGAATGCAAGGAAACAACAAAGGATGCTAATGCATTAGATTCTTCTGATGTATCAAAAGAGAGAGAGGCATAATTCTTTGCTGCTCAAGTTTTGTATGTTTTTTTATTTTTAGGCTAAATTCATTATTCTTATTGCCTTGTGGGCCTCAAAGTTTACACAAAGTCTGTTTGAATTGCTGAGCCTTCCCTATTGTAAATGGAAAGCAGACAACATGGTTGAGGTATTTTATTTTCTCTAATGATAGCAGTTGGTCTGTGGACACTGGCCATTTGTTGTATTAGATAGAAGCTCCTCTCCATAATTTAATATATGGTTGCAACTTGCATGTTACAATGTGTTAACAGTGAGACAGGTCTTTTATTGCCATTGGTTTTCCAAACCTTGATAACTATTTTTACTTGAGAACCTTTGTTCTTGTCTTCATAATATAGTAGGGTAAAGTTTTCCCCATGGGATTCTTAAACGGGGAAAACTTTATAATTTGAGGCCTTTTTAGGCCAAATAAATCATAACTAGATTCAATTTCGTCCTAAGTGTGGTCTGCAGTTGGTTCTCTTATTTTTCATCACTACCAGTTTTGTGGTCCTATTTTAAATTAGTGATTATCCAAATGAATACGTTTGGGTGGAGTTTAAGATTGTGTTCCTTTGTTTACCTCTTAATTTTCACATCTCTAGCTAAGAAGCAACTGCCAGGAATGGCCTTCTTGCATTGACGAGGCAGCGTGGGAGGGGTGAAACATGTCTCTTGTTACCCTTCCGTACCATTAAACCAAGACGCAGTTAATCTGTTATTTTTTGTTTTGTAATTTGAAACAATTTGTTAAGTCTCCCATCGTTGTTTTCCTGGTATAACGCTATTGTAGAACACCACAATAAAAATATATAGGAAATTTGATCAGCGTACTGTATACGAATCACTTGATTCATGTCAGTACCCTGTTAAGAATGAATGAATGTTAAGACCCTAAATTTTGACTAAAAAGTTGGTGGTTCTTGCAACTTTAGTTGTATGAATGTTTGATGAGGTATATAATTTCTATATGTGAACTTGGGATCTTGTCCAAGTTGTCCTGGTTAACTATTTCTTTTTAAAAGTGGAGGATTCAAAATTTAGTCATACTAAAGCTCTTGTTTATGGTGGTTCAGGTGGTTTAATTCAACTATTTAATCATATCTTCGTAGGATTCTCATGGTCATAGGCTTTGTCAAAACCGACAAAGAATTTCAGGTCAAAGGTATATAGATATATGCCTGTGGATGTGCCATTAGTATTTTGTTAGCTGCATGTCTTGTTAGTTGCATGTGTTGTTAGCGGAAAATATATTTGCTTCTTTTGATATGTTCCAAAGGTTAGTTCCACCAGTGGCATAAAAATGCCTATTATTTTCTCTTGTTTTTCATATTATGTTTTGGATTTTCTCAAAATTTCAGGACATTTTAGCTGAATTATATATGGATATTTATGTTGTAGGCTTGTTCAGTGCATCAGTATGTCACAGGGGAAGGTAAAGACATCTTTCAAGGAATTGAGAATTAAATCTGACACTGAAAATTTGCACCTGGAGATACATTTCACTCGGGCATTCTAACATATACTAGATGTAGTAATTGAGGTTTAGGAACACTAGTTCATAATGTACAGATCTTAGATTTTGGTGTGCACTAGTTGCATTTGTGTTCATTTTTTGAAGGTCGGTTGTGCAGCAATAAATGCAGTAAGTGTCAGTCAAACAATGTTTATTCACAACTACATAACATTCTATTCTATATTTTAGAAGTTTCTTTATTAGGCAAACAAATTTTGGGGAATCACATTGTTAGTTTTATTAATTGCTTCTTTTTATCAACTGTAAGAAATCTCAAAGAATTCTTTTCGTCCAACCCAAGATCTTTTCTGAATTTGATGGGCATATGTTTAGCTTGCTCATGGAAATGTATGATGAAAACATCTGTCATCACTCTCTTGATAAAAGCGATTGGGAAACATGGTGCTATTTGCCACATAGATTACATTTTGGGAACCTGAAATGTCTATCAAGCTCTAACTGCGATGGTCAAAATGAATTCATAAAGGATGGTGAATGAGACTAGATGTTGGGAACCTGATATGTCCATTAATCTCAGACGGAGAAAGCCAAAATGAGTTCATAATGATGGATGGTGCATCAAAATTCTTTGACGCCTACACAAGGGCATCATGTGGAAGAGACCAGAATGTTTCCTATAAAATGAAAGCATTTGTACAGTTAAAAATGTAAAGATGAATTTGGATGCATCTGGAAACTATTATTTAATTTAGTTGAGATTTCAATGAATAACAGGCCCTGATTCTACATTGTTATGGTTATTTTGTGTCTAATTATGAATTTCTAAACTTTATGGTGAGAATCAACAACATAAATACCTTAGATTAAGAAGTGTTCAATGATGGAAGAGTTGTTTTCTAGAATAATTTCTTTTAAGTTGTATTTTGGTTGTCTATGCTGACGAAGTTTTGTTTTGTTTGGCGTAAAAGCTACATGAAGCAATTATGCGTGAGGATTCTACATTATTTGAAGAAGGCATAATTATTGAAGAATTCAGGAGTGGATTTATTCTTGGTGACAAGATTTTGCACCTTGCTATGGTTAAAGTGTTAGCAGGACTAGGTCCCGCAAAAGCTGTAGAAGATTGTGAAAATGCTGCAGAACATTCTGCTATATCAGCTGAAGAATGCAAGGAAACAACAAAGAATGCTAATGCATCAGATTATTCTGATGTCCCAGAAGAGAGAGAGGCATAATGCTTTGCTGCTCAAATTTTGTAGGTTTGCTTATCTTTCAGGCTAAATTCATTATTCTTATTGCCTTGTGGGCCTCAAAGTTTACACAAAGTCTGTTTGAGTTACTAAGCCTTCCCTATTGTAAATGGCAAGCAGACAACATGGTTGAGGTATTTTATTTTCTCTAATGATAACAGTTGGTCTGTGGCCACTGGCCATTTGTTGTATTAGATAGAAGCTCCTCTCAATAATTTAATATATGGTTGCAACTTGCATGTTACAATGTGTTAATAGTGAGATAGGTCTTTTACTACCATTGGTTTTCCAAACCTTGATAACTATCTTTACTCGAGCACCTTTGTTCTTGTCTTCATAATATAGTAGGGTGAATTTTTCCCCATGGGATTCTTAAATGGGGAAAACTTTATAATTTGAGGCCTTTTTAGGTCAAATAAATCATAACTAGATTCAATTTCGTCATAAGTGTGGTCTGTAGTTGGTTCTCTTATTTTTCATCCTATTATATTTGATACTGCCAGTTTTGTGGTCCTATTTTAAATTAGTGATTATCCAAATGAATACGTTTGGGTGGAGTTTAAGATTGTGTTCCTTTGTTTACCTCTTAATTTTCACATATTTGGCTAAGAAGCAACTGCCAGGAATGGCCTTCTTGCATTGACGAAGCAGTGTGGGAGGGGTGAAACATGTCTCTTGTTATCCTTCCGTACCATTAAACCAAGACCCAGTTAATCTGTTATTTTTTGTTTTGTAATTTGAAACAATTTGTTAAGTCTCCCATCATTGTTTTCCTGGTATAATGCTATTGTAGAACACCACAATAAAAATATATAGGAAATTTGATTAGCGTACTGTATATGGATCACTTGATTCATGTTAGTACCCTGTTGAGAATGAATGAATGTTAAGACCCTAAATTTTGATTAAAAAATTGGTGGTTCTTGAAACTTTAGTTGTATGAATGTTTGATGAGGTATATAGTTTCTATATGTGAACTGTGGGATCTTGTCCAAGTTGTCCCGGTTAACTGTTTCTTTGTAAAAGTGGAGGATTCAAAGTTTAGTCATACTAAAGCTCTTGTTTATGGTTGTTCAGGTGGTTCAATTCAACTATTTAATCATATTTTTGTAGGATTCTCAATTGTCAAGTGCTTGAATATATACACTTGCACTTAAAAAAATGGGTGCCCATTGATTCAAGTGGGGAACTATGTGAACTTTTGCTTTGTATGTTATTTGCATAGTTCAGAACTACATGCATGCTAAATCCACTTAGATGGTTTCAAGAGTTGATATTACTTGAAAGTTATAAACGCTTAAATGACATATTGAAATCATTTAACTTTTAAACTCGATTAGTTGTAAAATTTCTATCTGTTCCATAGCGTGTGTACTTCTTGTTTCCATAATGTAATAAAAATTTCAGTAAATTGCAAATTCCAGTTTCCGCAATACCAAGTTTGATGATTTGTTGCTTTTCATTTGGAACACCGTTATTAACCTGCTTTGCTTTCATATGAAAATGCGTCCTTGTGAATTCATGAGTTAAACACGAATAGGAGGTTTTGCAATAATATTAGACTTTAGGATAATCATAAATATCCTTGGTTGTGAATGACAATTCAAATGAAATAGTCAGTGATTGATAAAGCCACGCTAGTTGTAGGAGTCAAAAGTGCGACATGCAAGATCATAATAGAATAAGAAAAAACAGACTTGCAGTAATGGAAAGAGGATTTTTTTATTTTTATCTTTTATTTTTTATTACACCATAAGGCATTTCCCTCTGAAATGGACTTCCCTAAAATCCACTTGTCATCCTTGTGTGCCGTTAGATTATGTGTTAGATGATTAGAAGATTGTTAATCATTCGATCAAGGGAAGGTAGTTGAATGGTTGCAACTGTTCACAATATTTGAAATAGTTGCAAACCCTCCCCTGAATGCTGCTAGATCGGAGCCTGGAAGATGATGTCGATGAAGACGAAGTAGCCGAACGGGAATGGAAACGGAGTCGTGTACGGGAGGAAAGGTCCGATGCTACCCTTGGCAGAACTTCTGAAGCGTGAGCTCAAAAATGAAAAGATCGAGAAGCCAACTATTCGACATGGCCAAGTGGGTCAAAGAAAGAAAGGAGAGGACTTCACTCATATGAAATTGGAATGCCAGAAAGTTCCAAGGGATGGGTCCCCTACCATTGTTGTTTTTGTGGTATGTTCTGGTTACCCTTTTGTGGCAATTTATTTAGGAATATTATGTTTGTTTTGTTTTGTTTAGCTTATGGTTTAGCTTCCTCGGCTTTCAGTCTTTATTTATTGTTTACCAATTAAATCTTAGGGGTTTCTTTGTGCGAGCAAAGAGATTTGAACTCGTACCTCGTGCATAGCTAAAAAGTATTTCACCGTGGGAAAACACAAGGGTTGAGGGGTCTCATAAAAGAAGTTGTGAATTTGGTTTGCGATGTCTAATTTTCAGGTCTCTGTTCTTCGAAATTTTGTCGGTTGTTGATTTATTAGGACAAAGAAAGAAAACAAGCCCTTAAATGCATTTAGGCGCATATTTTTTTCCCATGTTTTAAAATTGCATTATATTGTGTGTGAATCATGAAATGAAATGAGCAAGTGGAGTGATAAATGTTGTTATGTTATTTGAGATCTTCGATGGGCATAATGGATCAGCGGCAACTCTATATTCAAAGGAAAATCTACTGAAAGATATTATGAGTGCCATGCTAACAGGTTTGAGTAGAGAAGACTAGTTATCAACATTACCAGGAGCCATGGTCACAGGCTTTGTCAAAACCGACAAAGAACTTCAGGTCAAAGGTATATAGATATATGCCTCTGGATGTGCCATTAATATTTTGTTAACTGCATGTCTTGTATATCTTTACTAGTGGTGCTTCCTATCCTTCTCATTCTGATAATTATTGGTTTTACTAGAACAAACATCGGGAACCAGCGTTACTTTTGTGATAATAGATGGTTGGACAGTCACAGTAGCATCTGTAGGTGATTCTCGCTGCATTCTTGAATCGCTTGGAGGGTTGGTTTCTCTTTTAACTTCTGATCATAGGCTTCAGGCCAATCTTGAAGAGTAAGATTCTTGCCATGATGCAGAAGAAACCATGACCCTTTGTGCTATACAAGTGTCTGTATTTCTTTGGTCGGTTGATTGTGGAAACCAGTCTTTGTTTAGCCAGTTTATTGTTTCAAGCTCTTGATTTGTATTGATATATGATACTGTAGGAGAAAGCGCATGATGGCCAGTGGTGGTGAGATTGGTAGATTGAATACTGTTGGTGCAGCCGAGGTAGGAATCTGCACAATATTTTGTGGGATATATAGACATAAAGAAGTAAATTTACATACTAAAATAAAGGCTTGTAAAACTTGACCATGCTTCTTTTGTGCAAATTTATGATTGCAGGAAGGTCATCAAATTCTCCCTTTTATATGCCATCGGCCTAATACGAGGCATATTCAGTTGGACGACAATGGAGACTGTTCTTCTAGTTCGGGTAGAGTTGGATGGCTCTGCCTTAAAAAAGTTGATGAGAGCCCAGATGGAAGTGTCTCAGACAATGGAGATCAACAACAAGGAACTTTTGTGACATTAAATGGAGATCTTGATATGGAATTAGATAAGCTACTTAGAGCCTCTGCACATATATTGGGTGCCAGTGGTTATACTATATTGTATAAGGCAGTATTGGAAGATGGGCTTACTTTTGTAGTAAGGCGACTTGGTGATGGTGGTTTGGAAAGGTACAAGGATTTTGAAGCAGAAGCTAAAGAAATCGGTAGGGTTAAAAATCCCAACATTGTTTGCCTCCGAGCTTTCTAGTGGGTTATAGAGGAAAAACTGCTGGTTTATGACTACATTCCACATGGAAGCTTGGCAAATGCCTATTATGCTGGGTTCTCTTGTTCTCTTTTTTCCATTTCATGTATATCTGCAAGAAATCTCGTTCAATTCATTTCTGCAGGGTTATTTTTTAATTTTTTTACAAAGATAGCCCTTCAATCGCTTCCATATTATGAGTTTCTTATGGATTCCACAATCTCCCCTGTTTAGCTACTGTTGGTAATCACGCGCCTGCATATTATGAGTTCCTTATGGATTCCACACTTTTCACCTGTTTAGCTACTGCTGGTAACCATTAGATATTCAATGACATTTGATCCCGAGACCTCCTTGAGTATTTGCACTATAGCATCTTCTAACCAAGCTAATCCTTGGGGCTATCTCTGCTAGATTGTTATCAACTAACCTTGGTGGCATTTGATATTATAGTGAATTTTCATTTGCTATTATTCCAAATAGTCTCCAAGCTTATTCAGAAGTATCCCACTGGCTTGGTAATTGCACAAGTCCCTGAAATTGAAGCCATCACCAGTAAGGTTGATTTTTCCATGCCTTTTAGAATGACCGTGTATGAAACTGTAGACCTTGAAAGTCTTTTCTATATTTTTTGAAGGATACAAACACCAAGAATAAGAAAATGAAGGAAAGTGAAAGTTGCAGGTTGTTTATTCTTTTGGGGTTATTTTTCTCGAGATTCTTACTGGGAAGCCACCTTCAGATAAGGATTTTGCAGCATGGGGTCAAAAATTTGTTGATGAAAAGCATCGCCTTTTGCGCATCATAGATCCTACTCTTCAACCAGAGGTTGAAGGAAGGGAAGAAATATCAGTGTCTGTGGGGATTGCATTGAATTGTGCTTCTGCTTCCCCTCAAAAGAGACCATGAATAAAGGAGGTATTGCATTTTCTGGAAAAAATGCCATCATCCACAATCGATTAACCAATTCTTTCTTCCTATGTAGCATCCTTGCTTTGACATAAGTTGGACAGAGATGAGGACTTACACCCACATTCCATGTTCAACAACTCTACTTAGACATTGACAAAACTCATATAGACACCTCTATGATTGGGACTCAGCAACAGACAAACTCTCATGTCAACTCAACTGCTTATGAAATGGCCAGAGTCTTCTTAAAAAGTTCAATATTTCTACAGTTGAGGATTGTACAAAAGCTCAGGGGATCAAACTTAACTCCATGCTTATGAGGCATCCGCAATCTCACAGTTTACTTGCAGCTCATTGTCAGTTTTAATGGTAAGGTGATATATGGTGTATTATTGTTGCAGTGGCAGGGGATGGATTTTAATTGCTGGTTGGACCAAAAGAAATTGATGCAAATCAATATTGAAAATTAGATTTATTGGTTTAGCTATATTTTCCATATACAAAGAAGAAACTGCTCTTTTTTTTATGTTAGAATATTTATATATACATGTTCATCTCAGCAACAAATGATAATTTATCAAAACCATGAAAATTCTACACAGCTTCCTTCATAAGCCTTCTTAGGAAGACCATGAAATAAGACAAGTGACCCTGTGCTTGTATTTGTATCTTATTCTACATAACATCTTCTTACTTAGCTGGAGAACAATTGGCTTTAATATTTATATCTGTTTATGTGGAATGCTTTTGCTGTTATATATTGAACATGTCCATTATACTATATTCTTGGTAAGCCATATTTTATTAATGACTGCATTAATTACTTCAGTTTGGAGACTGAACACATCATAATGATCAATTAATTACATTACAGTATTGGGATATTGTGTTACATCATAACAGTATTTTATGAGTCGGTAGGCAGCCCTATGATGCTTGTAGTTTAGCGAGGAGGGAGAGAAGATGATGCCAGTGAAGACAAAGCCGGCGAACGAGAATGGAAACAAGGTCGTGTACATGAGGAAAGGCCCGATGGTGCCCTTGGCAGAACTTCTGAAGCGCGAGCTCAAAAATGAGAAGATCGAGAAGCTGACTATTCGACATGGCCAGGCGGGCCAAAGCAAGAAAGGAGAGGAATTCACTCTTATGAAATTGGAAAGCCAAAAAATTCCAGGGGACAGGTCCTCTACCTTCGTTTTTTTTGTGGTATGTTCTACCTATCCTCCTGTGGCAATTTATTTAGAAATTTTCTGTTTATTTTGTTTTGTTCAGCTTATGGTTTAGGTTCCTTGGTTGTCGGTCTTTATTTATTGTTTACCAATAAAATCTTAGGGGTTTCTTTGTGCAAGCAAAGAGATTTGAACTCTACCTCGTGCATAACTAAATAGTATTTCATCATGGGAAAACACAAGGGTTTAGGGGGGTCGTAAAAGAAGTTGTGAATTTGGGTTGCGATGTCTAATTTTCAGGTCTCTGTTCTTCGAAATTTTGTCGGTTGTTGATTTATTAGGATGAAGAAAGAAAACGAGCCCTTAAATGCATTTAGGTGCATATTTTTTTTCCCATGTTTGAAAATTGCATTGTATTGTGTGTGAATCATGAAATGAAATGAGCAAGTGGAGTGATAAATGTTGTTATGTCATTTCAGATCTTCGATGGGCATAATGGATTAGCGACAGCTCTATATTCAAAGGAAAATCTACTAAAAGATATTGTCAGTGCCATGCCAATAGGTTTGAGTAGAGAATACTGGTTATCAACATTGCCAAGAGCCATGGTTGCAGGCTTTGTCAAAACCGACAAAGAATTTCAGGTCAAAGGTATATAGATATATGCCTATGGATGTGCCATTAATATTTTGTTAACTACATGTATTGTATATCTTTACTAGTGGTGCTTCCTATCCTTCTCGTTATGATATCTGGTGGTTTTACCAGAACAAACATCGGGAACCACCGTTACTTTTGTGATAATAGATGGCTGGACAGACATGGTAGCATCTATAGGTGATTCTCACTACATTCTTGAATCGCCTGGAGGGTTGGTTTCTCTTTTAACTGTTGATCATAGGCTTGAGGCGAATCTTGAAGAGTAAGATTCTTGCCATGATGCAGAACAACCCATGACCCTCTGTGCTATACGAGTGTCTGTATTCCTTTGGTCGGTTGATTGTGGAAACCAGTCTTTGTTTAGCCAGTTTATTGTTTCAAGCTCTTGATTTGTATTGATATATGATACTGTAGGAGAGAGTGCATAATGGCCAGTGGTGGTGAGATTGGTAGATTGAATACTGTTGGTGGAACCAAGGTAGGAATCTACACAATCTTTTGTGGGATATATAGACATAAAGAAGTAAATTTACATACTACAATAAAGGCTCGTAAAACTTCACCGTGCTTCTTTTGTGCAAATTTATGATTGCTGGTCATAATCGGATGTTTTTATATTCGCTAAAGTGCGTCATATGTGTTCTTTTTAGCTTCGATGAGTTTATAAGCATCAAAGTTATTTACATATGGTGTACCATTCTGCTACAAAATGGCCTATCCTAGACTTACACTTGCAGTTTCGTTTGTAGAAGTACTAGTAATTTAAAAATTACCGTGCTTAAATTTGATCTATGAAATTGATGTAAATCATTATTAAGTAGTTATTGATAATTTTGCCCACTGAGTTCCCTGAGGTCGAGTATAATGCTTCCCTTGCTTATCAAAGAGTATTGATTCCTCGAGTATAATGCTTCCCTTGCTTATCAAAGATTATTGATTCTTGTTCAATTTCAACATTTTGGATAACCAAATCCAGTTCTCTGTAACCATTGCAAAAGGGAGTCCATTATCATGTAGGGTTTGAATTGTTATTCTCCTCTTGTTGCATTCTAATCTTGATCATCTTGTTCATCTTCTAAGGTTCTTAGTGGCCTATCCTTTTCATATCGTTTCACATTAGCATTAACTAACACTATATCTCTCCAATCTTGTAGGAAGGTCATCAAACTCTTGCTTTTATTTGCCATGGTTGGCCAAGATTAAAATTGCAAAGGGAGTAGCCAGAGGCCTGGCTTATTTACATGAAAGGAAGTTTATTCATGGAAATATTAAGCCAAGAAACATCCTTCTGGGCTTTGACATGGAGCCATACATAGCAGATTTTGGGCTAGAAAAGCTACTGGACACTGCCAATGTCAATTATAGTAGCTCTGCTATCCACCTAAGGAACCTTGAAGGTATATTTTCAGGGAGCAAATGCTCCACTAGCTCCTGCGATAGCCTGCAAACAACACCTGATCTGCTGGGTAGTTCAGGCACATCCAAGAACTTTGTATCTCCTTACTAGGCCCAAGAGGCATTGAAAACTCTCAAACCCAACCAAAAGTGGGATGTTTATTCCTTTGGGGTTATTTTTTTGGAGATTCTTACTGGGAAGCCACCTTCAGATAAGGATTTTGCAGCATGGGGTCAAAACTTTGTTGATGACAAGCATCGCCTTTTGCGCATCATAAATCCTCACCATTTGAAAAACTTATCATTTCTTTATCCACTCACTATATGAGTTCGATTGGGAGTGTAGAGCCTTACAACAATAATATATTAGTGCAATTTTCAAGATTTCATATAATCTACTAATTATCAGCACTAAACTCTTTATAAATGAAGTTGAAACACTAAAAAATGATGCTTGCCTTTTAATTTAAAAGAGAATTATCATGGTAAATTGGTATAAGAATATTAGTAGAAAAAATCACCTAGTTATAAGCCTAAATATTGGCAAAGGCTAATTCTTCATGTGGCATAATCAATTAACTATGTGATCTTGCTACATGATGCAAAAAGAATGACCCATGGATCCTAATACTTTTTAGGGTTCTTTTCAATTCAATAGGCTTTTCTTCTTCTTCTTCTTCCTAAGATGGTAAAGATAATGACTCAAGAATGACTCTAAGCTTACTAGATAACCAAATTCTCAACATACCTTGCAATTTCCACATTAGCCACTTATGGATTTTCAAACATCATTGTTTAGATAATAAATAATGGATGGGCATAAAAAAAACATAGCCATTAACACCAAAAATAATAATAATCACATGAACCTACTGAGAAAGTGGAAACACATAAGATATCATCTTCACATTGGATACTTTAGAGAAAGGAAATCTTGAGTACCATGATCAAATAAAGAAACACCAGACTACGAGAGAAGTGAGTGTTAATTTTTAAAATTTTGATATAAACATTGGTTTTCAAGAGAAATTGCAATTAACAATGTACAAATTACTGAATAAATAATTACCAATTAAACTTTTAAGTCATGTTTTAAAGGTGCAATTAAGTTGAGCTTTCATCTTGTCATTCAATTGATGGACACTGAATATTAAATATAAGATAAATATATAGGAGTAGCATGTGAGTGTCAGTTTTATAAAGAAGATTCTTTTTATTATTAAAATAATATAGATAGTTAGTTTCATTTTAAAGGGTTATAAATATGAGTTATAAATACAAGACTTAAAAGGTTGTAAATATTTAAAGTGTTGTAAATATGAGTTATTATTTGTTTTTACTCAAAACTTGATAAATAGCAATTTAGCAATTTCTTTTTAATTGAGTGGCTCAAATTCTTATTTCTTTAGGTTGAAGGTGAACCCACTAAAGTGGAAAAAATTGTGATGCCAGTAATTAGAGGGATTGCCATCATGGGGTGATAAGAAATTTAATATTCCAAGACGAGGAGGTAGTAGTAGACTCTAAATAAATTAGCAATGCAACAACATAAATGTTTCCAACAAATTTAGAGAGATCCACCTTGTTGAATAATGCACACACCACATGGATAATGGATTTCCGCACTTTATGCCTTACGACATTTTCTTTGCAACGTCCAGTGCAAATGCTAGTTATATAACCTTTGATAATATATATAATTATACCATATATATATATATATATATGACCCTATTAATAATATTATAATATAAGTTAATATTATACTATGATAATATTATTATAGCTAAACCTATGTAATATTATTAAGATCCCCTATTTAGTATATCTTATAGTTTATTATATGGAGTACTATAACTATTATCATTATATTATGGTGGGACATATAATATAATACTATATACCCTTAATAGGGACTATATCCTAAACCCTCAATATGTAACATTATTGGCATATTTAGTTGAACCGGGTATATTGCATTATCCCAGATGGATTTTCCAGTGATTGCTATTTGAATCTTACCCCTATTTCACGATATATAGGGTAGACATAGCTAGTATGTGGATATACAAGGTCTTAATATAAAGATAGCATATGTAGAGGATATGGGTAATATGCCGAATATAGGTATATTATATCCAAGTATACCGCATTCTATGGTACTTTTACAACCCACCTAATAGTTCCAGTCATAGATTCGGCTTAACTTATTCGAGGAAATGGGTATGTCACCTAACTTAGGTGAAGGAGAGTGGATTGCTTGCTGGTGGGGATATCATGGTTAAGGTTTCAGCTAGAGATCAAATTGCAGAGCTACTTATGGGAATAAGGGGCTAAGTAGTGTTTGATGATAGTGGGAGACCTATTAATCCGTATAGTTGGGGACACGCGTGGGATGTAAACCTGACAGTGGTTGACCCAGTCCCAGCACCTTAAGTAGCACTACTTCGCCTAGCATCCTCTCGCAATTATGGTTCCAGACCCAGATTGAAATGCGAAGCCAAAAGCTAGGGCAAGGGTAGGACAAAGATGCCATAGAAGTAGCATTTGTTTAAGCATCAAAGAAACAGTTTCACCAGCAGGATAGGCATCAAAGCAAGCAGCACCAAAAACGAAAGCAGTAGGGGTGGATGCAAGGTTAGCACCTATTGTGGTTGAACCTATTGAAGCACTCGTTGATCTATCAGCGACATTCCCAAACTCATTTACTATTATCCTATACAAGTCAACGGGAGGGAGCATCATGTGATTGCATGCATATTATGGATGTTACATCGTTGATGATTATGCATCCATCTCGTATCCGGTCGAGCCATTGTGAAAGGGGGTGTGGGTATATGTATAAATAATCGAATCAATTTCCACCCTATTATTATTGAAGCGTTTAACACCCGATCCTCCTATTAGTAATAAAAATGACCAAAATAAGAATAAGAAATATCAGGATAGGAGTGGATCAAACTTGATTTCATGATTCCAGCTGGTGATTGAGATCCAGGATTTGAGGCGCATTGGTTCGAACAAGAAAGAAGTGTTGGGACACACTACAAATCGAGCCCACCCGACTGAGTTATTAATGTGTTGAGTGAGGCCCAGCGAAGCTCCGAGGTAAGTAGGGTGGCGTGGTCAAATTGGAAGTGGGCAATAGGATTGATTGGCGGCATAACCAAGATGGGGCTCATTCATTGATAGGTATGTATAGTAGGGTGGAAAGTGCTTTCCCTAGACAGATATATCTATCTGCTTCTCCTATTGTTCTAATAGGGATCAGGAAAACAAATATTCAAGTACTATTAATCCTTCGGGTCAAATACATATTCCAATTCTGTGTCAGGGGAATATCTAATGGGTCATCCTTCAGGGTCATAGTAATGGGTATGAATCCCTTGAATGGATTTGGACTTTATCTGCATCCAGATCTGCCCCTCCCTTTCCTTCTCAGAGTGAAGACCCACTGCACTCTTGGACTTATCCCTTCTGTAGCCTGCCTTTCTCTTTCATTCAAGTTAGCGGCGAAGCTTATACAGCTAGAACTCCCTCATAGTTTGCACTACCACGTGTTGACAAGGCATATAATTGAGAACTTATAGGCTACCTTTTCACTAGTTCATTTACCACCCCACATAGTCATATTCAAGCTTACACATATAAGGTGCGAAGCCACTTTCCCCTCCGGGGGCAAGGATTATTGCCATGAATCTCTGTATTATACCTCTTGCTTTGATAAGGTACGTAAGCACTATGGCTAGGGTGCCCAAAGCTTGACCAACCACCGATCCCGAGTACAGCTTATTCAATCATATAGATGATTTTGGTTGCTAAGGTCCTAAGTATCGCTTAGTGGAAAGGAAGTTGATCGAGTGATAACAACCCCGGATGGGCTTGAGCAGCCACCTTCGAAGAAAGCGATAGTACTGGTCTAGCTCCATGGCACCGAAAGGTTTTCGGGGCTCAATCACCGAAGCAACAAGACTTTGGAAGCGTAAGTGGCTCTCACCCCAAGGTTATTTATTATACCCTAAGGGTGAGGTATTTATTGCTCGACTAACAGGAGAGGAGGGCGATGACCCTAAACTAGTAATAGGATGTTATATATAAGTAGCTTTCCTTTAGGATCCCTTCGATCAGTTAATGAGGGAACAAATAAAGGCAGGTAGGTACTTCTGCTGGTATGACACTGTTTTGAAGGATTGATTACCACTTTTTTCATTCATTCAGTCATTAGGAAGGAAGAAGCAAGCGAACACTTTGAACATTCATGGGAAAGAAGGGATGGATCTCTTCCCTTTCTTTCATAAACCTCCTTTCAATCACACCTTTCATAAAGTCACCAACCCCGTATGTCGGGTCTAACCACAAGCTGAGCCAGAGTTACATGTATGGAAGGCTTTGTTTGGCAGGCCCTCTTTGGAAGGCTTCCTTTGGTGAGGTCTAAACTAGACTGCCCCTTATTTCATTTATTTATTTAGGTAGGTATCCAAGAACGAATCCACTCGTTAAACTCACAACCTCGGAATGGGTTATGATGATCCATCTAAAGATATATGGGCAGGTATTAGGAGTATCACCCTAGATTCATAGTTGTTGATTGATGCTCCCCCGGTCAATATCCTTCTGTCAAAGTGAAGGGTAACCCCAACTCTAGGGAAAAGAAGACGAGCGATCCCCTGGCATTTGATTTACCACCAGCGCCCACGCCCCTCCCCCCCCCAACTAAAGAAAGACTTAGCAAAGTATTGAAGTATTCCCGTTTCCGGGCTATCCCAACCAAAGTGCCCTTCCATTTGAGCTGTAATTCTAGATTGAGGTAGATTATCTATTTTTTTTTTGCATGTTTATCTGATGTTTATCATTCAGGTCAAAAGCTAGGGGTCTGGGTAAATATCCTAATAGTTTACCCAGAGCTATCAGAGACATTCCTAGGTTTATAATATATTATAGGGATAAATTATGTTAGGTACTTTAGGGTAATAGCTCACCCTCTCCTATAGCTAGTAGGTTGGAGTGAGGTGAGAAGCCCTACCTCCTTCTATGGGCTATTACGCGATAGTTATATTACCTAGGCTCATACACTCGCTTGGCTTTACCCTTCAAATCCACGTTTAGGCCCCTAGAAGTGCTTTCCTAGTAGCCTCACTAGGGCTTGACCCCAAACACTTTAGCCTCCTCCTCAAATCGGGGCTAGTTACCCCTGTTCTTAGAAAGACCAGTCTATCATAATAGGTTGGTGCCCTTAATGGTTCTAGATCCACTGAACAGAGAGTCAAATCACTAAAGGATATCCCATAATTTGATTTTGTGTGGGCATACTACCAATATATAGTACACAAATTCTTTCAAAAGGATGGAAAAGAAATGTGGCACATATAACACGGGACGATGAATACAATGTACGAGATCCTTGTGTAGGCTGGACCAACATCCGGGAATCTATACTATGGAATACTAATAGGATAATGGTATATATATATATATATATATATATATATATATATTATATATATATATATATATATATATTATATCCCTATAATATATTATTTTATCCTATAAGGTATTATAGTCGAAATCCTAACCTATACCCCATTGTAATGGCCTATAAGTATAGGGTTATTAGAACTCTGGGTCTGAGTGGGGCAATGTGAGGGATTATGACTTTAAGTATATAAGTTACCTTCTCATATACTGGGATCATTAGTAGTGAACATATAGGGCTATACGATATGGGGATTGACCAGGATCACTTACTACTAGAGGACTAACCAGGGCCACCACTGACTTCCCGGGGCCGAGAAAAGAAGTAGTAGCAATATCAAATAGGTGGTCGTCCGTCCTAACCCACGGTAAGGTGAAGCATACCATCAATACTCATACTGTACTTTCTTCTTCCTCTCTGCTTCATCAATGGGTTAGGGCAACACTTTCTCTCCTAGGGATAGTAAGAAGATAAGAGGGTTGTTGTTGGCGGAGCCTTGAATAAGGAAGAGTTTAATTCATATAGCTAGATGTAACCCACTGGTAATGCAATGTAAAGAAATTATGATATATTCCTTAGGATAGGGCTATATAAGTATAGGAATACTAATAAATATATCAATTACCTATATAATGATCTTTATATGTTATTAGGTATAATAACATAATACCATAATACTATACCTATCTATAATATTATCCTATATAATGGTTCAATACTAGGCACCTATATACCGGCTATTATAAGATACCCTATCCTCATAAGGGTTCATTTAGACTAGTATGATAGATTAGATAAACCACAACCGATTCAAAGGCTATGATTAACCATGTTCACTAGAACTAAGGGGAATCCATTAGACTTATTACGATAGGTGGACACAATGTAAGCACTAATAACATAGAAACAATGGACATCATTAGTCATCTTAATATAGTAAGCCCATACTAAGCCACCAAAATACGAACAAAGAAAGAAGTAAGCAATGGAAAGAGCTAATCTTGGAGCAGTGGGATAAACATGAAGCTCAGACTAAACATAGTACAATAGCTTAGAGTTTCTAGTCAGCCAAGAACAATACTACTTATAACTAGTCTAAGCATGAGTAATGACTAATAAAAGCTTTCATAATGGGGGTTGTAATGAGATTACAGAGAACCTTTCTGACCATAGCTTAATGGGATTGGTTCATAGTTATTACTAATGATAGCGGTATTGGTTTCATACTATGAGATCTCTATAGAGTATACCATGTTCAAGCTATGAGTTCAACCTTATAATTGCAATAGTATTACTAAGAACTACAACACCTCTATTACCATTAATTCATAAGTACTAAGTAAGCATAGTTACACAATATCAACATAATGATCAAAGTAACATATGGACTTGATTAGCTCTTAGTTACATGGGTTTGAGACCTTGTTATAACATAGTAATATAAGTAATCAATGAAGCTATGTTATAGTGAGATAGAGCAGAATCATAAACAGTAGTAATAACAAAGTTGGAACAATGGTGATACTAGTATAACCTTAATAATTGATCGTAATAGAGACTGGTTTGATTAGTCTCATCTGCCCAAAATGGATAGGGTAATGGTTATTCCGTAATGAATCAATAAGAGTAAGTCTCCACCCACACAAACGATCTCTCTCTCTCCCCTGAAACTCTAACATACTATTTCCCCTACCTACACGACTCCTTCTCATCAGCAGCCTATTTATGACCCTCGTACACATAAAGCCAACTGATCTTGGTAGACGAGCGATGGATGATCAATACAAAAGCACTTAGCTTACTCTTTTGGCCTATAGCACCCTATATTTGCGGGTACTGCTTCTGCTTCGTTCGGACAGGCAGGCGGGGGAAGGGAAAGATGGAAAGAAACGGCAAAGAGGCGTCAAAATGGATCAGTTTCCGATTCGAGGATGAAAGGAAAGTCGATTCGACTGGCCCCAATTCTGACTGATCTGATTCGACTGATTGAGACTATGATTTTCATATTTTCGATTGATAGGTAGCTATAACGGCTGTGGTCGCTGGCTGGGACCTTCGCTGCCTAGGGAGTCGCTTCGCACAAAGACTGGATCGGTTGTTGGTCACAGGCTACACTACTTCCCGTAATGAGCTCACAGGATTGCACTCTATATTGGTGAAGTTTTTGGGAAGTAGTTCAATTATTAAAAGTGATTTTGGAAATTATTATTCATAAATTAGGAAATTTAGTAGACATGGAAGATTCATGGCAATTCAAAGAACTATTTTTTGGAAACTCTTGGAATGAGAAGGAAAGGTATTACATACTTGTAGCTTAAAGTTGTTGTGAAGGATGTTGACAAGTTTACATCCTATTAAGCTCATCCAAGGAATCAACGTTACCATTCCGTGCAACATATGATGACATGAACAGTGAACACAGTTAAACTGCAACATTTGCAATCAAATTGGTAAAAAAGAATCATAACATGGTAAAGCTTAAAATCATACTATATAAATGTAATTAGATAACATCCATGCATACATTTAATTATCTCCATAAACTCAAAAATAGTAAATTCTAACACAGACCATACTAACCAAGAGAGACTCGAACCACAAACTTACTCGCTCACTCAGACTCAAACCAAAAGTGGTAAATTCTAACACAGACCATGCTAACCAAGAAAGACTCAAACCACAAACTTACTCGCTCACTCAGACTCAAACCAACCACATCCAAGTACACACGTGCCAATCTGAACATAGATAGAAGATGACCAAAACGCAACAAAATAATAAGAAGGATGGAGATATATATATTTATATAGCGATTTCTCCACTTTCTTGGATGGTTATATGTACTTCCACGCACTTTAAAGATTTCATCAGACTCCCAATTTTCATGATTTCCCTAATATATCACGCCATTATGAGAGCGTGATAATTTTTTTTTAATATAACAAATTTCAGCATCGTGGTTCTGTTCTACATGCGCCCATACATACCGGAGACTGGAGACCAGAGTGTAGTACGTTGCCATACATACCGGAGACCAGAGTGTAGTACCTACATGCGCCCATACATACTGGAGACCGGAGACCAGAGTGTAGTACGTTGCTATACATACCGGAGACCAGAGTGTAGTACGTTGCTTTTGTCACATAATATAACGAACGCGAACAGTCCCGGGCATTGTAAAACTGGAATATGCCGCTTTCCTGTCAGAGTTTATAACAAACTACATGCGCCCACTACTCGGCATAAATTCTTTTGAAAGGTTCGATGAACACTAGGCATAAATTATAACAAACTTGACCTATAACAAACACGAGCACATATACCGAGCACATATACCGGTTTCTTGTCAGAGTTTATAACAAACTACACGCATATGCCGGTTTCTCGTCAGAGTTTATAACAAACTACACGCGCCCACTAGTTGGCATAAATTCATTTGAAGGTTCGATGAAGACTAATTGGCATAAATTCGTTTGAGTGTTGGATGAACTCCAAGCACCTACTACTAGCATTACGTGTCTCTCACACACCAACTAATTACGCATCTGCATTTAATCCTTTGACCTGTTATGATATAATGGAGAAAAAATGTGCTATCACAAATCTTTTGAAATACTTGTAAGGTTTCTCGTGTGATATAAATCCTTTTGACTTGTTACAACTATTCATGCGCAGATTAAATTCTGGCGTGCCATTCGTCCTTCTTAAGTGACAAGCTTCCCAATGAGACAATCGTCCGGTACGGCTGCTTAATATATCAATTTTTTTTGCTTTCTCAAAGGAAATTGTTCAACGCAGTTTACACAGATTGTTCAGTGCATTTCCTGCAACAAAGATTTTCGCAAACAGGGATATCGTTCAACAATAACAGGTTTCTTTTGGCAGCGATATTATTAGACAATAACAATGGCAGCGATATTATTCAACAATAACAAAAAAAAATTTGCAGGGATATCATTCAACAATAACAAAATTATTTTCGCAGGGATATCATTCAACAATAACAAAATTATTTTCGCAGGGATATCATTCAACAACAAAAATATTTGTATGGAAGTAAATAATGTTAAATTAATTAAACCAATTGTTCGCGAGATAAAATAAATAATGTTAAATTAATTAAACCAATTGTTCGCGAGATAAAATAATCCTCACCAGAGCACAGTTGCAGTTGCAAAGCAATAATTCCAAGCCGTAGCTGTGTTCGAAACCGGGATTGCAGGAAACACAAAGGTTGGAAAGATCCAGCATACCGTCCTCAAAATGGAATCATCGTCCCAAAATAATGGGTCCTCCAACAGCGCATCCTAAACAACAATTGAACAATCATCCTCCAAATATAATTGGTGATCCAACAGAGTGTTTGGAATACTCGTGAAGGATCAAATATCTAGCTATTGGCCGGAATCGTCGTGAAGGGATCAATTGTCCGGCTGATGGCCCCTTTAAAAATAGAACAATAACGAAACCGTCAAATCTTGAATCCTCGTGAAGGGATCCTAGTTGTGGGCCACTTTAACAAAAAGAAAAATAACGCAACAGTCAAATCTTCAAATATAGAAAAATAAAGGAATGGTTAAATATTGAAAAGCAAAAAGAAAAAACCTAAACGGTACAATGGGGAAAAATACGACTTTTCTTGAGAAAGTTCACCCAATAGAAAAAGCAATAAATTATCTCTTCCCTCTCATTTTAAGATAATATTTAATAAAAATATTTAAAATATTTTTATATTATTATAATATTTAATTGTATTATTAAGATAAATATAATTTAAATTAGTCGTTATTTTGAAAGGAATTTATCTTTTAGGATTCTACTTTATTATAGAACTTTATTAGTTTTAATTATGTGAGAAATATGTGAGAAAATGGAGGAGTTAATTTCATTTAGTTATTTGAAAATTATTTTAATTTAGTTATAATGATATTTAAAAATAAGGGAATAAATTATTTCTTAATTAAATTTTTATTTATTTTATGAATATTTTAAAATTTTAAAGTTAATTTTATTAATGTAAATAATCCTATTAATTTGAAAGATAAAATATAATATTTTTTTTTCTAAATTATTCTAGAAAATATAATCACATGGTAATAACATTATTTTTATAACTATAATTTCATTGTTTAAATAATTAAATATATTGATTACATTGTGAATTAATAAATTTTATGAATGAAGTATCAAACATATCAAATATATTTAAATATATTTATGATTTAATATGATATAAATGGAAGTATTAATTTTTTTTTGTACTTATTATTTTTAAAAAAAGAGTAAAATGTAGTAAATGTATAGAGATAGTTTAATTCCGAATAAGACTTCCATAAATATGAGGCATTGGTTAGGGTATAAAAGCGTTTAAATCACTAGTTTTTTTGTGGTTTCAAATCTTTTTTAATTTGCATTTGTCATTTATATAGTTAAGGTTTATTTTCCAAAGAATTAAAGATGTTTATTAGATTGGGAGTTAATAAATTTTATTAATGAAATATGAAAATATATTAGATAGTATTTAAAATATATTTGTAATTAAATATGTTATAAATGGAAATTTTAAATTTATTTGGATACTTACACTTAAAATAAAAATAAAAATTGGTAAATGTATGGAGCATCTATTTAATTGCAAAGAAGACTTCCATAAATGTTATGCAATGGTTAGGAACCATTACAGTTAATAATTTTTAAATGTTAGTGGTGGTGTATCATGGTATTGAAATTGCAACAAAAATAATGATAAATCATATAAAACATGGATAATCATTCTAATAAATTCAAGATTTTTAGTTTTCCATTCTTGAAACAATTTTAGCCATGAATGTAAATTTGAGTTAATGAAGTTGTTTTAGTTGTAAGAGTAAATATAACTTCCAAAACCAAATTGTCTTACTGGAACATATTCTATGTATGCAACTTGTCACATACCCCCTTGGCATAATACTAACAACTACCTACTATGCTCCACTGGATCCTCGATGTGGACTTTTAGTTTTAATTAATGGACTTAGTTACTACACTCCCAAATCAACATTTCAACGTTTCCTATGCATACATTACAACTCTGAGAAAAGAATCAATCATGGGCATTCATCAAGATAAGATTATGCATTTGAGTTTCATTCCTTTGATGACTCTACACAAGCATTAATGGAAATGTTGTCATATATACACTATAGCTAGCATTTACATATATCATGATCATAGTCCTAACTTCGTAGTCGAAAGTATTATTGAGATATATCTTGTGCAATATGAATCATAGTGACTAAATAGCTAAAACAGGCCTCAATGTATGCAATTCACCCCATGATGCATAATGCATAGCATAAATAACTTGAACCATGGGCTATACAATTTTAAATAGTAAAAAACATAATTATTCATCATACATACTTGTCTCATGCATAAATATTCATCATCTTAAAAGCCAATATAGCACATAAGTTTAAATATATGAAAACATAAAGAGTAACGAGACACATACAGAACATCCCAAGCAATTGAAGCAAACTACATCAGCTGAAGAAAGTCACTGGGAAACCGAGCACTACTGCCCAACCTAGAATTGACTTCCTCAAGTTCACCCCTGAGCCAAGAGTTCTTGCCATGGATCAACTGGCTCTTGTTGGTCTCTTTAATGGGTATTTAATACCCTCTTTCATGATATGATTTCCATTAGCAGCATCCTGCTTTTATGGATCTTTTTTATCCATTTCCTAGCCTTTTCCCAGAAAAGTTTGCCTTTCTCTCCTGCAAGGATTTTCCTCATAAAAGCTTGCCTTTATCTCCCATAATGATTTTATGTTTTTCTGTATCTCTCTAGATAAGTAACTTAATGGATATTTATCTCCAAATCCATTAAGATTATCTAGAATTGGATCTAGAAGTCTTATCATGAAAGAATTATCCATTCCCATTGACCAATGTGATTTCATTTGGCAAGAACCTCATCTCTTGGTGTCTCGTTTTCCAAGAATTTTACATTATCTTTATTTATTTAACAATAAAGTATTTACTTTCATTATTAAATCTTTGACCTAGATTTTCTTAGCTTAGGTTAATAGAGTTTACGTACAATGGAGGGGTGTTACATACTCCCCCCCTTAAATTTACATAGTGCTTGGTGTATTACTACATCTTACAAATTATTTCCTTGTTCACAAGTAGTTTTTTATGCATTTACAGGTTCCCATGGGCTTGCCACCTAAATCAGATCTTCTGATACATTAGTTACAAAGGAGTTCTACCAACAATCTCCTTCCATTGATCAAAATCATGAATTTCATGCATACAAAACTAAAACAAAACATTGATACTTATCCCTAAATCACACCTTAGCGTCTACCTTTATCTTTTCTCTATGCATTTTGTGTCAGTTACCACAACAGGCCATCGCCCAGTGCCTTCTTCTCAACCATATGTACTTACACATAGTGTGGATCACACACATACAGTTATACATGTCATATATCATCATGCAATACATGCATCCATAAGAGTACGATATGTACCATTTGTACACAGTGTGACTTGTACACATGTATACAATACAAAATGTCCATAGCATCACCTGCATGACATATACCTCATCCACATGTTTTCAACCATGTTAGTATTATGCCAAAAATTTCTTCAATTATTCAAATTACCTTTAAGCAACTATAATCAAATCTTGTTCAGTTTGTCAATTCAAGATTAAGGAATTTCATGGACCTATTCAATTTCTACAACTAGAGCATAAGTAAATGATTTTTATATGAAAGTATTCAAGTGCTTTTATTTAGAAAATCCTTTTCATGTGGCTTGTGGTTGCAAGACAATTTCAACAAAATAGTATCATATACGTATTCATGCATACTAAAATTTTATCATACCAATAACTTTGAGCTTTGGAATTTAATGAAAAACTAGTCAAGGTATTAATTAACATCAGAATATGACCTCCACCCCATCGTAAAATAGACTTATTGACTATGATAGTTAGTCTAGTATCTACTTTAGTATTATACTTCATGTTTAATAACAACCCTTAGCCTTGTCTTTAAAAAATAATTGTTATGTTGTCATATTCAAAACTAGACAATGTTATCAATGTGTTGTAGTAGCTACAACCACCCTCCAAAATTTTTCCTTAGCTTTGTTTTGGAGCCTCCCTACCAACCTTCACAGCATCATGTCTTGCTTCGTCAAGTATAGAAGATCCAGTGATTTTCTTGCAAAAAGACAGTCTGTCGATCAAACCTTGATGCATTTCCCTCACATATTGTTCATCAGGACTTGGTCTAGCAGGAAGTTGAGCAACTCTTTCAAGAATTTGCACAAATATGGAGGGAAACTAGCCTTCCTCCATAAATTTCACAATCTTGATTGGCAGCCTGTTGGGCGCTAGAATTGCGCAATTCTGCTGAGCAAGCTTCACCCATAAAATTGTGCAATCCTTCCTAGCTGGGATGCTCAGCCCATAATTTGCACAAATCTGAGTAGCATTCAACTTCTCTGCCTAGAAATTGCGCAAATATTCTGAGTAGCCAGCCTGAATCCCAACAAGAAATTTTCATTTTGTCCCAGCAGTTGAGCAACCTCTTGCATGTGTAGTTGATTTGACTAGTTCCCTCCGGGACTGAGAAAAATAGGCTTGTAGCATGGGCTACCTCTCCCAAGGAAGCATGCAAAGGCATCACTTGTTGCAGGGATTTATTTTTGTCAATTGAAGGTCATATGCAAGGATCATTTTAGAAACCTCCCACCAAGTGTTTCTTTCCCTAGATTTGTGGCATGCACATTCCTCACATTGGCCTTGTAGCTCTAACATTCCACAATATATCTAGGAGTTATTGGCACATTCAGCTCAGTGGTCTTGTGGTAAGGCCAATTTCCATGTCTTGTGTTGCATTTCTAATACTTTTTGTGTTTCGTTTCGAATGAACACTGTGTGCTTGATTTCAGTGAGCACTTTTTTCGTTTTCGTACATACTATCTTATACTAGCAACATTTTAGTTTTCATTAATATCTCACTGTTGTCGCATGCATGAAACTATTTTTCACGAATGGTCGCCAATACGACGACTCGCTACACCCACATGCATGTTGTTCCATTTTCTGAATCTGTCATTCACCATTTTCATGCATGATCATTCACGCATGCTTACACTAAGTATCGCTATGCATTCGCATTTACATTCGTGTTCTATTAACCATCTGCGAGTCTGGGCAGCCTTGGCCCAGACTCTGCCTAACCAAGACAACATTGCACAATCCTGAGAGGGAAGGCTTTGTCTTCCTCTCAAGAAGTGCAACACAAACCCTAAATATTGAACCCTAAACCCCAAAACCTAAGAATTTTATCATCTATTAAGAATAATTTTGTAACTTTTATTTAAGTGTTTATTAAAATAATTTTCTAAGTTGCTATAAAACCTAAACCCTAAACCCTAAACCCCAAACCCTATACCCTAAACCCTAATCATTTAATAACATTTTAAAAAGTGTTTTGTAACCTTTTTTAAGTGTTTATTAAAATCTTATAATAAATTTTTATAAAACCTAAAACTTAAACCGTAAATCCCAAACCCCAAACCCTAAACACTATAAACTAAACCCTAAAATGTAGTCATTTTATAACATTTTAAAAATCATTTTGTAAGTTTTATTTAAGTGTTTATTAAAATAATTTACTAAATTTTTATAAACCTTAAACCATACACCCTAAAGCCTAAACCCAAAAACCTAAACCTTAAACCTTAAACCCCAAACACTAAACCCTAAACCATAAACCCTAAGAATTTTATAACAGTTTAAGAAGAATTTTGTAACTTTTATTTAAGTGTATATTAATAGAATTTACTAAAGTGTTATAAACCCTCAACCATAAACACAAAACCCTAAACCATAAACACAAAATCATAAACCCTAAACCCCAAAACCTAATCCCTAAACCCTAAACCCCAAACCCCAAACCCCAAACCCTAAACATTAAACCATAAACCCTAAACCCTAACCATTTTATAAAATTTTAAAAATTATTTTTTAACTTTTATTTAAGTGTTTGTTAAAAGAATTTCCCAAAATGTTGTAGACCCTAAACCTAAACCTAAAACCCAAACCTTAAACCCTAAACCTTAAACCCTAAGTCCTAAACCCTAAACCCTAATAATTTTATAAAATTTTAAAAAGTATTTTGAAACTTTGTTTAAGTGTTTATTAAAAGCATTTACTAAATTCTTGTAAACCCTAAACGATAACCTCTAAACCCTAAACCCTAAACCCTAAATCATAAACCCTAAACCTTAAACCTTAAACCCTAAACCTTAAACCCTAAACCCAAAACTGTGAATATTAAGCTCTAAACCTTAACCATTTTTTAACATTTTTAGAAAGTGGTTTGTACTAACTAGGATAAAGGAGTGAGATCTCAAACATAGTTAAGTCAGTTTTGCTTTTCAATTTGATTAAAAGGAATGTCATAGCTACACGTGTTATTAAATATTTATTGTCTTTTAATCTTGATCAAAATCTATCAAACATTTAGTTTCAATAAATTATATTATATATATATAATTTTTAAATAACTATACAAAATTGTGTAAAAAAATAATAATTACAAAGCAACATATTAAAACATTGATCCCTATTCCCCTGATTGGGGTGGCTGCCTGAGTAAATAGGCCAGATATGGCTGTTAGGTAAATACCAGGACAGGTATAGCCCACCACATCTGACACGCTCATGGTGATTGGTGCGGTGGCGTTCCGCATGAGGAAGTACAGGTTGGAAGGGAGAAGTGGCAGCCAGTGCTAGGGTAGTGATGGAGGTGGGAAGGATAGTACAGGAGGATGGATGGGACAGAGAAGGAAGAAGGGGGAGTATGAAGGAATGAAGGGTGATGGGAAGAGTATTGTTGTGAAGGAGAGACAGGGAACTGACGAGGAAGATCAACTCATCAACATGCAATGACACCTTCGAAGCGGCATCATGTATGTAATCTCGCCATATTCGTTAAATGAAATGTTGCATGTGTGTTTACATAGAAGGGGAATGAGAGGTTCGAACAATCATGAGGGAATGCAGGGAGGTAAGGGGAGTGAGGTTGAACCTATAAATGGTATTGCAAGGGACCACGAGGGACCAGAATATAAGGGAGGCCAGGTTAGTAATTTAGCCAGGCAAACCTGTAAGCTACAAGGAGAGAAGGGAGATAAGCAAGTGAGAGGTGGGACAATTGCAAGGGATAGAGAAGAGATAAAGACACTCAAGCCAAAGGGGAGGGAGAGGGGAAAGGAATTGAGGGTAGGAATAGTATTTGTATGGCTCAAGGGACGGGAGGGTAAGGCTAAAAGTGTTATGCGAATTGAGCACCATGACTCTATCCCTCGGAATAGAGAAGAGAGAGGCAATTTCCAAAAAGGTAGAGGGTATAGTTCATGGAAGGGGAGTCGCATTGTTAGCTCTGGTAGAGAAGCTATTGCATGGCAGGGGAGTGGCATTGTTAGCTTTGGCAGAGAGGCTATTGCATTGTAGGGGAGAGGCACTGTTACTTCAAACAAAAATGAGGCAACAAAGCAGTGGGTAGAGGGGCATCGGGTCAGAGACAGGGATGGTAGGAGATGCAAGGAGAGGGGTAGTGATAGAATGGTGGAAATGTTGGCAAATGTAATTTGTAAGCTAACTGGAATGCTTTGTGAATATGTGAGCACAACAAGTGACATGGCTAGACCAGTTCGTGGCAGAGGACACGACAAAAGGGGAAGGGAGAAGCCTCGGGGTGCTGACCCATGTACCTTGGATCCGAGGTAAGGAAGAAAGCGAGTAGAAAGACTAATCCATGAAGCAGTGACAACGTATAGAATAGGGACAGATGCATGCATCATGGAGATCTTAGAACACTAGGAGGAATAGATAAAAGAGGAGGCAGATTCAGAAGAGGAAATGGAGGCCTGACGAGAAGTAATCCTGGACCTATGAAATACGAGGGGAAGACTAACTCAATTTAAGTAGACTCTATACCTATACTGGCTGATGAAGAGCCTAATGGGGAAGGCCATGGAAAAATTATCAATGGGGATGGAAATGACCCTTCAGGACATGCCAAACTAGAAGAAGGACCTGCAGACCATACAATTTTAGTTGTGAAAGAAGGACATTCACCTAAGTTGAATCTAAAGGAATATCCCTTGTATCATCGAGCTGGAAGATGCACTAGGAGACTCCGCTGACGACCCAGCCCTAGTCGATTCAGTCTCAAAGGATCAAAACGAATAGTGAGGGCCCTGACTGTTTTTAAGGTTTTAGTGGATAACATTTACTTTTATAATGTATGCTTATGATAGATAGAAACTCAGACTCGTATTATGATATAGATGTATATATAGCTTGGGTAGATGGCCTTAAACTATATGATTTTTCGATGGCATATAACAAGGATAGGTGGCCAACAGACTTGGTTTCCCACTAGGCAAGTTGAGGCCACCTATCTCATCTATGTGGTGTAAACTTGTTTTTCATAAATAGAAAATAGAAGGTCCTACCAAGCATTACACATAAAAAAATGGATGCCTATTTATTATTATTAAAATTTGAATTACTAACTTTCAATGGATATCGTCTTGTTTCAGTGACTAAGAACTAACCTAATTCCTCGATTAACGTTTGTAAGAACTAACCCAAGTCCTTAACTAACATTTGTAAACAAATCACTAATTCTAAGTCCAAACCATGAACTTATCTTCAAGTTGGTAAAAGTGAGAGCGAAAGAAAAAAATTGTTATACATTACTATCATATATATTGTAACACCCTTGAATGCACCAATTACTACAATAATTTTCTTATCTTAATTTTAAATATTTGAACTATGAACTATGTTTGTACTTGGACATAAGACTCGGGAAGGGTCTAGTAAAATGCATAATTGACATGTAAATAAATAAAGAATAAAATATGTGTGAACAAACTAATCATATGAAAAACTGTGCAATGAATTCCAAGAACCTCCAAAAACTTGGATAGAGTGGGAAGACAATTATGATTTTCCAACAACCTCCAAACACTTGGATACAATTGGAAGAGAGTCATGATGGGATGGGTTGTCTTTCCTCTGTTTTTTTCTTATTCTCTAGAGCAGTAATGATCTCTACTTTTTTTCTTCTGCTCTAGAGCAACAACGATCTCTACCAAGGATAGAGTATTGTTGGGCATAAGGGAGTTATTGAGTTGGATACAAGGCTAGTGGAACCTTTGAAGTTGTTGAATTGAAAAGATTAATCTTAAAGTGGATTGATTAGTCATAAGGTTCAGAGGAGTTATCTTGATATTATAAACTAAAGAATTGTTTGGAGAAAGGAGCTCATGGGAGAGTCTGGATGTTATTCCCTGACTCGTGGTTGAGAGGACGGTCTTCTGGATATAATTATATCAGAGAATAGATTAGAAAATAGATAAGTTACCTTATGTTTTTGTTTAGAGTTCTTACTTCAGTCTTGTAATAATTCCTAAATATTTTATGTAAAACAGTTGCCTTGATAGAAAATGATCAATATGAATTGTTAATTAATATCTCTCTTTGGGCGAGATTGTAGAGTTACATAGAGGAAATTCTTACTGTGCTAATGAATGAGTCATGAAAATAAAGATAAATGTTTTTTGTGAAAAAGGATGTCATACATGAAGGTATAAGGAATATGTTTATTATATAAAGAAATTGGAAATTCGTGAATGGCTTGCTGAAGTGATTTCATAAAAAAAAAACTATTTATTTGCCGTAGGACTTATGCACTAGTTGAGGGAATGTTGGTTAGTATTGAGGTCATGAGTTTGTCACTCTACCTAAGATATTTGAACATCCAAGCAGTGATGTAATCCTCAAGGCCGATGGACTTGTCCCGAAGATACCAGAATCTGAATCTATCATCTAATTTCATTTATCATTAAATTGGTAATTAAAATCGCATGTCATGAAATTGGAGTGACAGTTACTTAAATCATCTCGTTAAATATTCAAATATTTATCTATAGTCATGAATCTATCATTAATTTAATTTATCATTAAATTTGTGAGTCATGAAATTGCATGTCTATCCATTTATCATTTACTTTGTGTGTCCATAAATGCATAAAAACTGCATTGCATGTGAGCAGGGACTACAGCTAACCCAGTGGCTTTGTTTATTTATAATATTTGGTTGAACTTGTTTGATAGTAATATATGTGAACATGTTAAACCCACAAGATTTTATTACTATAGTTGCTTTTGTAATTTATAATCTCTTCAGTACCATTATATATTTTTATTATTATTCTCAACGTTAATGAACATTTACTTTTATTTTTATTCATTTATCGTCCATCTAAAACTGGGTGGCCACGGAGGGTTGCTCATTATTTCTACTCCACACATTTTTGAATTTAAGTTGCTTTCTTTCCTCCTTCTTAGCTCCATGCAGTCTCCTTCGTCCTCAGTAGCAACTCTATCTCTATCCGGATGAGATAAAGTTCCATCTTTGCATGCATCCATACCCATTTGTAATCAACCAGTTAGGCTAAGGCATCCCTTTTTCAAAGACATCCATTCTCCTTCTCAACAATTCAAATATTCCCGTCAAGTTTTTGAATTTTTTTCTCACTAACAGTGTTCGAGCTCTCGAAATTCCTACTGGCATAGTTGTTCCCCACCATTGGTAGAATCCAATTCTCTAGATAAGGATTCCAACAAAGTGTAAGCTAATGTACCAATGAATGTCTTTGGCTTCCCTAATTTATGGGTTTTGCTCTTCTCGAGATCCATTTCCTTTCATTTATAGCATTAAATTCTCGGACACCTCAGTTGTTAGAGAAGCGATCCTCAGCCATAGGGTACATTGTGACATTAAATTGACTCTCCTCAACTAGATGTGAACCCCACATTTTCTACATAAGGGAATATCTATGTGAATCTAAGTCTGGCCGACCTCCTTCTTAATATCTCTAGATGTGATGATTGTTGTGCATGGATTGTAACATGGAAAAGATTTTCCAGTTTCCCATATGTGAATATCTATGTGAATGTAAGTCTAGACGACCTCATTCTTAGTATCTCTAGATGTGATGATTGTTGTGCATGGATTGTAACATGGGCAAGATTTTCCAGTGTTCCATATGTCCTTTCGCATTATTCTTTGTGGCATTGTGTGCTTCCAAGTATCCCTTGTTGTTAATTCTCCTTAATTAAACCTTTCCCATCCTCTAATGTGGGATTGTGTGCTTCCAACTTTAGCTAGTTGTTAATTCTCCTTAATTCAACTGGTTCGATTCATTCAACCTCAAAATTTTATTTATTTGTTAATGTTAATTACTAGATTAGCACGATAGATTGCACATCATCAACCAAAATTACTCTTTGTTCTAATTGGACGCCCCACTTGGCTAGGCAATCAACCTCATGTTTAGAGATGTAAGGATGTGATACAGAGAAAAAATTTCAAATTCCCTGAACAATTGAGCGAAGACATGGTGAATTTCCTACCATTGTTTTAGAGATTTGTCTTGTTACCAACATTGAATCCCGTAGGATCCATTGGTGGTCTATGCATCTTGTCTGAAACTTACAGGTGCACGGAAATAAATAAATATATATAATTTTAAAACTCTGCAACTTACAATTGCAAAGCAAGAAGCAGACATCATTTTAAATCTTTTAGGTTTGATTTTGAGCGTTTTATATCAGGGTTTAATTTTGTGGGTCTGTTGAGTCCAGAGGATTTTTATTCATAGACCGAAAATTGCTTTTATTGGCCCTCTATTTCCCGAGCATTGAACAGGAAATGTGCGAAAGAGCTGAGAATTAAAGGCGGAAGGAATTTTTTAAACGATACACCAACTAGAAGATTTCCACCATGCTGCCATGGAGACTCAAGCACCGGATTTGACAGAGAAATGGCATTAACTGTAAACTCAAAGTTAAATGCACAACCAAATAAGAACGTAATATTTAATATGATAGTATTCACTATTAATCTAATAGCCAGACCCTGGGCTGTCTAGTAGCCAAGTGATGGGCAGAATTGCTTATTCCCCATTCTCTCCCCCACATAAATTAGACTCAGTCGTTATAAACACAAACATTTAAAATTTGTCAGGTATTCACAAACGAGAAGTCGAGGGCTACGAGGCCCAAACAGCGTATGACTTTTCCTATCAGAAGATACTACTCTCGCCTTTGAATCGCCGGCCATTTTCGTTCCAACTGGCCACCATACCGTGTGCTGAGGCGGCCTCTTCCGCAGATCATTGCCGCGCCGCCGTTATTCTGCCCTCGCTGTCTTTGCACATTACCACTGTCGGATATGCGAGTTTTGATAAGCCAAATATTCTCATTACACTGCTGCGTATGCGATTTAACTGCCCCCAAATATGCGACTATGGGATTCCTTGATACACACGACTTATTGACAAATACGCGAATTATCACCACTTCAAATGAGCGAATATGGTATTCCCTTGATATACGCGACTTATTACCAGATACGCGAATTATCATCACGTAATATGGGGTTATCCCTTGATATGCGCGAGATACCACCAGATACGCGAGTTGTCAAAGTATATGCAAGGTATATGCAATTTGTAATTAGGATACGCTAATTATCACAATAGGATAAGCAGTTCATTACGCTGATAAGCGAGGTATCTACCATTTATGCGAGCGATTTGAGATGGATATGCTAATAACGACGGTAGAAAATGCGGTAATTTCGTTCGATATGCGACCTGTCACATATGATATGCGACTTATCATCGACGGATTTGTGTCCTATCATTGAATACGCTAAATATCAAAGCATACGCGAATTATCACACGATACGCGGGTTATCATAATCCGTTACGGCAGTTTCGACTGGATCCGCTGGTTATCACCACGGATATGCCGATTAATTTAATATAAATATTCGTTCGTTTCTGCCGTCTGTAAAAAGCGTTGACTCACTCCGTAAATCATTTTAACATTGCGAACGAAGTAACCAATTTGTGCAGAGAGTTTCGGGTGGAGACGGCGTAGAAGCACGAGGCGGATTGTGCTGTGTGTTTAATATATACAGTAAATAAAAAACTCGGCCATTTTTCAATATACGCCGAAAGTGTAGTTGTTTATATTGCTGGTTCTTATCTGATCACGCCTCATCCGTTTAGGAAAATAAGAGAAGAAATTTAACGCAAAGATCTGAAACTTGAACGCCATGATCATGAATTTAGTGACAAAGCCAACCCCCCATAGCTAAGTAGTGGGTGGGTTAAAATCCCTTTCGCATGCCCCATTGGGAGGGAGTAATAAAATGTCTTTACTTCTACACCCATTCTTGCTTGTGCATTCCATTATAATTGATGCAGAAGATCAACATAGTCAAATAAACAGGTAGAAAATTAATTAAACTAATTATTTAAAAGAATTAATAATATAGTTAAATTTAAATTTTTAAATCTTCATAAAAAAAATAGAACCAAAGTTTTTTATATAACATTACTTATAAATATTTTAATATGAAATATATAATGTATAAATAGCTATTATATTTTTTTTTTAAATAAACCAATAATAATAGTTAACTTCTTACATAATATACTAATTAGAGTGTTTAAATATTTTTTATTTATTTAATTAATAAACGAAAATATGTTCCATTAGGATCATTCAAATTGAAAATCTTTTTTAGTGTTTCTTAAACATTCATTCTATTTCAAGGTTTTTGAACATTTAGAAATGAGGGGAAAAGTTTTTTAACGAATTGGAAATGGTTTTTAAAAGTTAGAAACTTTTGAGTTTCAATTCATGGTTATTAAAGTTTTTTTCTTTTTTATTCACATAATTTTATAAACTTGAATTAAAAAATAAAAATAAAAAATTGTTCACTAAACTACTCAACCTAAAATCTTTTAACAAAAATTAAATTTTGTTCCAAAATGTTTAGGTTTTAATTATAAATTTAAACATTTTCACTAGTTCTTATGTTTTTGGAGGTTTAGATACGAAAAGAAAACATCTCTAATGAGTTGGAAATGGTTTTACAAATTTCGAAGCTTTTGAGTGTCAATTTATAACTATTGAAGTCTTTTATTCTTTTTCCAGAATTTTATAGATTTGAGCTCATTAAGCTAGAAAAACAAATTGTTTGTCAAAACACTCAAGCTAAAATCATTGAACACAAATTAAATTTAATAAAATTTAACAATTATAGAGACTTCTAAAAGCTATGGACAGAATTTTTGTGTTAAACACTCAAACCCACTTCAAGAGCCTAAAGTTTTATGTCCCTCGAGATATGTGAAGTGTTACCAAAAAAAAGAAAAAATACAAGCTTAACCAAAAATTCTTATCAACATTGAAAAAATCTCCATCTAAAATATTACATAATGTTTAAAATAATAAAATTTAATTTAATTTAAAATTTAGCATCATAAATTTAAAATAAATTTTATTATTTATTATAGTTATACAATAACTATATAACATAAATCCTACACTCTCCATATTCCCTTCATGCATTGTTTCCAAACACACATACAACATAAAGTTAAAATATGAAAATTAATAATTATATATATATTATTATATTATATATATATATATATATATAATATAATAAAAAAAATGATTGATTTTATAATGTTTGATTATCAACATGGTATCATTTTTTTATTTTATAATGTTCATAATAATTCAATAATTGGTGATTTCTTTATTTTTCAAAAATTATATGTATTCATAATAAAGTTATTTATTATTGAATAAAGCCTAGTGGTAACTACATAATTGTATTTCATAAATATAAAAGAGTAAATATAATTTTAGAAATGATGAAAATACATTCATATAATTCATTTATGGCTATAAATTAAAGATCTAGATTAAAAAAAGATTAACCAATCAACATTTAATAAAAAAGATACCTATCAACATAATTATAAAATTTTTAATATATACCATTCCATTTTAACTCCAAACTCATTAATAAACTTATTTATTACCAAAAGTTTACATATACCATCATAATAGTTTTCGTTTTCATCTTTTATAAATGAAACTCTTAAGTAAAAGATTCCACATATGTACTCAAAAATAATAGTAAGAAGATGAGTACCTTATTATATTTTTTATAATGATTTAATCAATTTTATTTAAACTTTGGTAGAATTTGTATGTTTAAGATGAATAATTTACATTGTCACAATATTGAATTCATTTATATATTCAAAAATAAAATATATTCCAAAAAAATGAAATTTCATCCAAAAAAAAATTGGGTCCCTATAAACTTTTTATTAAAAAATAAAACCATAAAATATTTTAAAATAAGATATATTAAATAATTATATAATTAATTTCAATGTAATTAAAATATATGTTAAACAAAACGATAATATACATAGAGCATCCTACCATCTCTATATTCCCTTAACCTCACATTGTTCCAATCACATACAACATAACATTAAAATTAATAGGAAAATTAATATTATTTTATATCTATATATATATATATATATATAATTTTTAATTAAAAAAATTGATTGATTTATAAATTAATTATTCATGTAATACCATTTTTTAATTTTAAATTTGCATAATAATTTCATAATTGTATATATTATATATATATATAATATAATATATATATATTATATATATATATATATATATATATAGAAAAGTAATTCAATAAGCCCGAGTGGTAATTACATATTGTATTTTATAAAATAAATAATAAATATAATTTGAGAAATGATGAAAATATACTCATGTAATTCATTTATGACTATAAATTAAAGATCTAAGTTAAAAAAGAGATTAACCAATCAATATTTAGTAAAAAAGATACCTATCAACATAATTATAAAGTTTTTAATATATACCATTCCATTTTAACTCCAAACTCATTAAAAAACTTATTTATTACCGAAAGTTTACATATACCATCATAATAGTTTTGGTTTTCATCTTTTATAAATGAAACTCTTAAGTAAAAGATTCTACATATGTACTAAAAAATAATAGTAAGAAAATGAGTACTTTCATTATATTTTATAATGATTTAATGCAATTTTATTAAACCTTTGGTAGAATTGTATGTTTAAATGGATAATTTTTCAGATTGTGAAAATATTGATATTCATTTATATATTAAAAATAAAATAAATCAAAAAAATAAATAATAAGAAATTGAGTCCAAAACTTTTAAATAAAAAATCAAAACACAAGATATTTAAATAAATATATATAAATAATTATATTACTTATTACATTTAATTTTAAATAATATTATTAAATAAAATAAAATTAATTTTAGAAACATGAAATAATTTTAGAGGTTAAATTTGTAAAAATGGTAATTAATTTGTATTTTAGATATATATTTCTTGTGAAAATAATATCTTAAAGTGGTTAATATATGTTGGTCACATTTTCTACCACCCAAAATTAATGACAGTATATTTCACTATGGTTAAATTATTGTTAAAGTTAATTGGTTGAATATGATTGTTGAGCGTTCACAATAATTAATTATAATAGGCAAAAGTTGGAGACAATTAACATAATTAGTAAAAACATAGTTCTTATTGAACAGTATAAATTGATAAAAAGTTGACCTATAGTTATTGAATAGCAAAAATTGATAAGAAATTATCATGATTTTTATATAATTAAACATTTAATATACCATGTAGTTGGCATATAGTTATTGAATAGCAAAAATTAATAAAAATTTATCGTAATTTTTATATAATTAAACATTTAATATTCCATATTAAATGGCAAGGCCACCCACGATGTTTTCTTGTTAACATGTAATTTCCTCACCACGGTTTCCCTAGTGCTCTCCACGGTTCCTCTCATGGATCACATAAAGACCACCTCCCCGTCAACTTTCAATTACCTTTCATTCTTGAGTTCACGATCTAAATGTAGGGTAAGTGAATATGTTAAATCTCACTGTAATGGTTGTAAATTTCTATATTAGAGTTACAGGTTTTTTAAAACTAATATAGATTTATCATAAATAGATATCTAACATAAATAGGAAGCTAATGTTTTATGTGTAATTTTTTTATTAACGGACATTAATTAAATATTTTATATAATGTTTTTTTTTTTTTTTTTTTATTATTTTTTATATAAATTATTTTGGACAACATTATAAATTGCTGATAAGGGACTATAATGAGCGTCAGGTTCAATAAGGAAGGAAAATGAAATTTTTCTCTTTCCCATTTATTTATTAAATTCATTAAAAATCTAGAAGAAAGAAATTAACTTTATATTTTTTTTTTTAATTATATTAGTTTAAAAATTTTTATCAATTTTGATTAAATTAATTTAGAGACTCTTTTATGAACTAATATTTTTTTAAAACAAAATCTTTTATATAATTTAATTAAAATTTAATAAAAATCTTAGAAAAAATTATTTTTAAGATAGGCCAGCTAATACTTTAAATCTTTTTCTCAAGAGGTATATCTCTATCAATATATTTTAAAATAAAAAAATTATTTACATATGCAAGTTTTACCATTACTTTATAAATTGATATTTACCATATCTTATTAAATTTAAGATTATATTTTATATATATTATTTATTAAATTTAATATTTTAATAAATTAAAGATATATTAATTTTTTCTTTTTTTTATAATGAATGTTTGTATTTCTTTCTAAACTAGAATACACATGGATGTGCTAGATACAAGGTCTGTGTTTAACTATGAAGATGAGACCATATCTAAAAGTGCACTTTTAAAAAAGAGGCATAGGAAATTATGATAGGTAAAAGGAATAAATAGGTGACAATGTTTAGGGATCAATGTGGTCTATAGTGTTGGTACAAGTGCGGGAAAACAATGCCAAGATGTTTCTCAATACATCCCAAATGCTAATCCATATCCTCATGTGACAATGTTGGTGCTCCATAGATTTTATGATGTCTACTTGGTGCTTGAAACCGTTTATCAATATTCTAACAAAGAGAAAATTCAAATGCCAATATAGGTTGATGGTGTACACATACTAGTTAAAATGACCTCATGTGTGTCCAACATATGACATTTAATCATCCAATTTAGTGAGAACCTTGTGTTCAAAAGTTGCTACTCTTGGGAAGCCCCTTCATGTTCCATACAAACTAGTTCCTCCTAGATGGATCCCAGGATAGTATCTCAAACACTAGCATCTAAATTTTGTAGTCGATGGTGTGCATGTGTGTGTATCGTAAAGGCTCTCACCTAATAGTATGTGTCCCCTCAATAGATACGTGCTCTGTGATGGAGCATAAATACTTGCTTTGTGATGGGGCATAGTAAAAAGTCAGACAAGAATATAGAAGCTAACTCTTGGGAAGGCATGTGAATTGATCTCAAACTAAAATCAGAATCTTATTTCATTTCTTTCCATACCTCTTACCATTTCCTCCCTCTTAGAAAATGCATGTGGATGATGGCCAGTAATCATAGTAGATATTGAACCAAATGAACGGTGGAGCTTTTTGCAAGAAGAAGAGGCGTCTGCGGGTATGGAAACCTAGGGTTTCTGCAGAACCTGCAACGGCAGACTTGAGTAGACTTCTGCAATATTGTCATACCACCAGCAATACGAAAGGCAGAACACGACAAGAAGTAGTGTGTGCAACATGAATAACCCCCAGGGGGAGGACGCTGTGCCTCCCCCAATGCAAATGATTCTCCCTAGAGGCGTGAGGAAGGAACTAGTTCAGCTGAACAAAATGGAGACAGAAAGAAGATAGATCCACAAGATGCCAAGACGAATGGCAGGGAGAACCCCCAGGTCTCCTCCAACACCTCTAGACTAGTCGCTTCTAAACGCCTGAAAATAGTGCTCCCAAGTCATCGGATCAATGCTCAGATCCAGTACATGAGAGATCATGCATTGATAGGCAAATTCATAGGTATGTGGCCAATAGAGAAAGCGTTGCATGGCGGGATAGCAGCGAAGTGGAAGCCGAAAGGACACATAATGCTTCAGCTAGGACCTAAAGGGTTCTTCATGGCCATCTTTAACTGCTCGGAGGACCGAAACAGAGTACTAGATGGCGGCCCCTATTTTTTCAATGTAGCTGGCCTATATTTGAGGGGATGGGTGGAGCACTTTAATCCAGACAAAGAATATCTCAGCTAGGCGCCACTCTGGATCCGTCTCTAATCACTCCGAATGGAATACTAGGATGAAGAGACATTACAAACCATAGGAAATGGTCTTGGTGAATTTGTCAAAGCGGCAGAGGAAAGAAAACTCCGAAGATATACCTACTTCACCCGCATTTGTGTTTATATGAACCTTAGCAAGGCACTTCCGGATGCAGTAAGTAATTTTCATGACGATGTTGAATGGGTTCAGTTAATTGATTATGAACATGTGTCATTCAGATGCAGGAGATGCCATGCACTAGGTCACCTATTTCGGGACTATCCTCTAAACCAGAAACCATTGAATACCACTGCCTCTAAGGAGCCGGATCTAACTGGCTTCACTAAAGTTGCCAGTCGTAGGAAAAATCATAAGAAACCTGCTACAATCCCTAAGAAGCCTCAAGCCAGTTCAATTTTTTTTGAAGTGCTAGCCCAACAAGAAATACACAACCCTGAGCCCCTTGTCCCATCTGAGAAGGATCCCATGATGAACAAACAACGTGCACATTCTAATCCCAAAAAAATCCCAAAAGAACCACAGCTCCTTCCTCCATGGCTATGCACACAATCCCAACCTGGTACTTGCAAGGAATGGAGGTAGACAACTCGCAGCTTGACCTTTCCAGGGCAACAGAAACAACAGAAGACATAAGTGGCACACAACATATGGAAGAAGAACCAAAAAGCATACACATTAGGGATTTGGACATTCTTGGTCTAGAGCAGGCATGCAAAACAAAAAATTATGATAAAATCCCAGAGCGACAGTTGGAGAATCTGGAGGTAATTCTCTCTAGAGATCAAAGGCAAAAATCCCTAGGTGTTCAAACTAGAGGTCTATGGGATGGGAAAAGCATAATCAAAGATAACAAAAAGAGAGGGAGGAAAACAGATCTTCAACGCACCATCTGCATTGGGGAAATTCTAGTGGAGTCAGGCAGATACTCCAAGCTCACAAAGTACTACAACTCTCTGTCCAACCTTCCATGATGAAGCTCATCTCATGAAACATCAGGGGGCTCAATAGCCCTGGGAAATGCAGACTGATTAAGAACATGATAAAGCAAGAGAAGCCCCAAATTCTCTTTATGCAGGAAACTAAATGCAACTCCATCTCTCTAGATCGAATTGCTACAAAAGTCTGGCTGGGTAGTACAACAACAACAATAGATGCTTATGGCGCCTTAGGAGGCTTGGCAATCATCTGGGATGCATGCACCATCGAGCTCTACAACATTAATACAAACAAGCATTTCCTTCAAGCTGCTTTCCACATTACAGGCACCAGTATGCATGGTCACATAGCCAATGTATATTTTCCCCAGGAACCTATGGATAAGGTAGAGCTTCTGAATACCCTTTCCTCAACCAATATTGATAGGTCTCATCTGCTCTGGATCACTGGGGGCGACTTCAATATGATAACCAAGATGGAAGAAAAGCGAGGAGGAAGGAATAAGTTGGACAAGGAAACAAACAATCTAAAAGATTACATTCAAAGAAATTGGCTTATTGACATGCCATTCAACAATGACCTTTTTACCTAGAATAACAAAAGAGCTAGTTCGCACCAAATTGCGTCTCGCGTGGACAGATTCCTAATCTCTGACAACGCAATCCACTTAGGGGGAGACCTTTCAGCTTCAATCCTACCGCTGACAGGCTCAGACCATTGGCCAATTTCTCTCCAATGGTCTTGACCATGAAATGCTACCCACAAGCTGTTTCGCTTCGAGGCTTTTTGGATGACACATCCGGATTTTGTCAATTTGGTAAATTCAGAATAGATCAACTTCTATTCGCCAAATGGTACAAGTATGTTCAAATTTCATTAGAATCTTAAATACCTCAAGATTAAAATAAAACAATGAAATCATTCTTTGTTTGGTAACATATTCTAGGCTCAGACTACTCTAAATCAAGAGATGAAACAGTTGCAGCAATGGATCATAACAGAGGGAAGATCGGAGGAACTTTCGAAATAGGAAAAGTCTCTTGAAACTCAGATCTCAGAGAGGGCCAAACCAGAGGAAATGCTCTGGAGGCAAAAATTGAGAATCAGGTGGCTAAAGGGAGGGGAAAAAAATACAAAAAATTTTCACCGTTCCACGATTCAACGCCGAATGAATAACAATATTACTCACATCCAAAATGAGCAGGGGGTAAAAGTGGAAAAACATGAAGAAATCGAGCTCGCAGTTCTCAACTACTTTAAGCAAGCTCATCAAGAACTACAAGTGGACAGAATGCAGGCTATAGGAAAAATCACAGAGAACATCCCCAAACTCGTCACAGAAGAGCACAACTAGATCTTACTTAGGCCGATCGACTTATAGGAAGTGGAAAATGCAGTTCATCAACTGAAAGAAGGCAAGGCACCGGGGCCAGACAGATTTACCTCCAACTTTTTCCATAATTTCTCGGAGCTATTTAAATTGGAAGTTTGGCAAATTTTTGAAGAATCAATAACCATGAGGTGGATGCTTCTGGCTGTGAATGCCACATTCATAGCCCTTATCCAAAAGGAAGCTCATTCTAACACCCCTGACAAACTTCAACCCATTTCCCTGTGCAACGTCATCTACAAGATAGTTTCCAAAATTGTAGCTTCAAGACTCAAAACGCTGCTACCACTTCTCATTTCACCACACGAGTCAGGATATGTAGAAGACAGGCAGATTACGGACAACATAATCCTCACTCACAAAATCATCCACTCCGTGAAGCACTCTAAGAAACTAGGTATTCTACTTAAAATTGACCTCTCAAGAGCCTTTGACAGTTTAGGTTGGGTGTATATTCAAAAGACCCTATCTGCCTTTGGTTTCTCCCCAACTTGGATTCGCTCTATCATGAGTCTCATCTCTTCCTCCTTTTTCTCAATTTTGATCAATGGTATCCCCTCATCTCCTTTCTAGTCTTCCTGGGGTATCAAACAGGGGGACCCTATTTCCCCCTTCCTCTTTGTGTTAATGGCGGAAGGTCTTGGCCACAGTATTAAAGTTGCTCTGTTTTCCTAGAAACTAAGAGGACTGTCATTTCCTCACACTCCAGCCTTCACTCATCAACAATTTGTGGACAACAATATGCTTTTTGGTCACCCTTCAGTCCAGGAAGCTCAACAATTCAATTCACTATTGACGGACTTTTCGGAGGTCTCTGGCGCAAAGATAAACAAGGCCAAATCTCAAATCTTCTTTTTTCATATCCCCGCTATCACCCAAGCTTCTATAGCTCATATTCTTGGATTCTCAATTGTTGTACTCCCTTCCAAATATCTTGGCGCTCCTATGACTGACTAAACTATGAAACACTCCTCTTGGAGAATTCTCTTAGAAAAACTGGAGGCTCGATTATCTTCCTGGACTCATAGGGATCTCAATATGGCCATTCGCCTTGTCTTAATCAAGGTGGTTCTGCAATCCATGGCGTTGTATCTCTTCTCGATCCTAGCTACACCCAAATGGGTTCTCAAGAGATCAAACACCTACAGAGATCCTTCCTGTGGGGCAACTCAGATAAAAAACGCAAATGGGCCCTAGTCAATTGGGACACAATTTTCCTACCAAAGCTTGCTGGTGGAATGGGTATGTAGGATCCTTACCACAAAAATATGGTTATGGGAGCTCGCATCTGGTGGAAATGGCTTACTACGCCATCCACTCCTTGGGCATCTCTATGGACTGCAAAGTATCCCAACAGTCGACCCATCAAAGAATTAATCCGAATTTCAGAAGTCAACCCAGGTTCTCTAATCTAGAATGCAACCAAACAACACAAGCTCTTAATTCAGCAACATAGCTTCTGGGAAGTGAAGGACGATAATACAATAAGGTTGTGGGATGAATTTTGGTAGCAACAACCCAAACTAAAGGATTTGATCTTACCTCATCAAATCTCGGAACAGGAAACAGAAACCTATAATATTGTTAAGCACTTCTGGATTCCTTCCACATTTGAAGGGCACAGGCAATGGTGTAGCATAGACCACATAATAAGACAGGGAACAGACTCAACTCAACAGATTCTTAGTACTGAATTATCAAAGAGAAGAATACAATACTCAGAGGAAAAGGATACTCTTAGATGGGGCTATGAAGAAAAAGGATCCTTCACAACTTGGGAGGCCTATCACATCATCATGAAGGAACACATTGTCAAGGACCCTCTCTGGAATAAAATATGGGACCTCGGGATTTGGCTGAAAGTATCAACCTTTCTTTGGCTCTTATGTCACAATAAAATCCTTACTTGGGACAGTCTCAGGAAGACGAGTTTCCAAGGCCCCTCCGTCTATCCCAACTACAAGCAAGAAGAAGAAACCACTCATCATCTTATGAACTCTTGTCCATTAGTGCACAAGCTCTAGGAAACGTTTAGCTTTAGATGCCAAAAGGATGGAAGGACACAAGGAGATATAGTTTCCACTGTTCATAACTGGGCAAGGAACCCATACAAGAGCAAGCTATTGAACTCCTTATGGAAGCTTATACCGGGTTTTCTCATGTGGACACTATGGAAGGAGAGAAACTGATGAATCTTCAAGGACCAATCTATTCCCTTGGAATCTCTATGGAATACAGTATGTCAAAATATCAGGGAAACACTACTTCAAACCTGGTCTAAGGAAGACTTTCCCTCTCTCTCGTTGGAACAAACCATATGGACAAATTGGAATCTGCAGTGCAACCAAGAAATAATAATCAACGAGAAAACCCAAGCAAGAAGCAGGACACCAGATAAGTGGATTCCTCCTCCCTGTTACATGTTCCAGCTAAACTTTGATGGAGCCTCGAAAGAAAATCAAGGAAAGGCTGGATTTGGGGGAATATTCAGAGATCATAAGGGAACTCCTATTCTAACCTACTTAGGCTCAACAGGATGGGACACCAACAACTCGACGAAGTTAGAAGGATTATGGCAAGGACTCATTATAGCCCAAAATTAGGGTATATTCCCGCTTGTTATAGAGGGAGATTAACAAATTCTCATAAATATGGTCACCAAAATGCTGCAGGGAACAACCTCAAGTAAGGTGAGCAACAACTGGAGAATGGAGAGTCAACTAAAACTTATCGAAATCTAACTCTCCTCCCACAAAGCAAACAATCTCAAGCACATACGCCAGGAGGGAAACAAAGTAGCTGACCTATTGGCAAATATAGGAGTAGAAAGTGGAAGAGATCTCCATACAGGTACACTCCCTACTCTAGCCACTGAACAACAGATGTTGGAATATCAGGAATTGGTAAAGAATGAAATGGCTCAGGAGGAAGAAGCGCACCCGGAGGCGGGTGATCTCCAAGAACATTAATGGCCACCCAATGGACCATTGGCGATCGCAAAATCGGGAGACCAAAGGGAAAGGCTTTTACATACAACAATATGCGATTGCAATCATATCGCATCGACAGAGACCAAGTGGCGGAGCCTTTACATATAGCAATATGTGATTGTGATCGGATTGCATTGCAATATCGCATCGACGGAAACCAAGGGGCAGAGCCTTTACTTATAGTAATATGTGATTGCGATAAGATCGCATCGCAATATCAAATTGCTGGAAACCAAGGGGTGGAGCCTTTACTTATAGCAATATGCGATTGTGATCAAATCGCATTAGTGGAAACCAAGGGGTGGAACCTTTACATATAGCAATATGCGATTGCGATTGGATCGCATCACAATATCGCATCGGTAGAATCAAGGGGCGAAGCCTTTACACCTTCATATGTGCGATGCGATGATGCGGACCCAACGGTATTCTAAATATTATTTGATAATATTTGTTTTTGTTGTTTATACGATTGACCAGCGGGTCTGTCATTTTGTTGTCACTTCTGGTAGTGCTGTGTTGAATATTCTTTGGGGTTTTGCTTGAAAACATGGATCCGAGTCCTATGTATGGGTTTCCTTTGGTGACAGTCCCGAGATATATGATTGGTCTTTTTTCCATGTCAAACTGGTTTCCCCAATCTAGGGCAGGAAATATTTCAATAAATTGATATTATAAAATTTCACATTATAAATGAAATCCAAATGGTTGAAATGCAAAAAGTCATGTATTTCAAAATCCTCCTCAGACATTAAATTAGTGAGTGAATTTATTTAGATGCACCTTTCCAAACTACACTTTAATAAAAGAATGGTAAAATACGGTTTCTTGAACAATTTTATGATAACTCAAATAAACCAAAATTCCTTTCTTACCTCCATAGTGATAGCCTACGAAAATGATATTCAGATTATCATCTACATCTCCATGGGCATCATTGTGCCTTAACAATTGTGCAACCATACTCCATCACATGATTGATTGATTTTGCTCTTAAACTAATTTTGCATGATCACCATTATTTTCATCGACAACTCACAGGACTACAAGTCCTTGTGATGCCACCACATCTACATGGAGGGATATGGCATTATATAGGGAAATGATGTGAATAATGCCAACAAGGAAAGCAAACCTACGTTTTCTATCCACTCACAAAGCCTAAGAATGGAATTTTCATGTAATTTTTTTGTCCACTTTAGATTTTTGTGAACAAGAACAAAAGCCAATGGGTAATTTAAAAAATTCAAAGGATTCATTTTTTATTTAAGTACAAAATTCAACACGTGAATGCAAAAAATAAAACAACTACACACATAGGAGAAAGGTAATATGGTAACTCTCAAATTCAAAATGTTAATTACATTATATGACTTGTCCCGGGTTTTTATGTGATCTACATAATGAAACGAAATCGCAAAATAAACATAGAAAACCTATGAATAAATAGAGTGTGCTTGGTCACTATTTAGTATTACTATAAATTAAAAATTAGTGATATGATTAAAAAATAAAAGAATAAATTTTTTCCAATTAAAAAAAACAACAATCTCTTACAAAAAAATGACATTTTATAAAAAAATTATCTAATTATTATGATTACATTTCAAAAAATAATTATTTTTATATTTATTTACTTGTCCCTTAAAAAAAACTAAAACTTTATTAGATTCTATTTAGTCATTTGATAAAAGTTGATGATAAAAAATTATCTTTATGAAATTAGTTATTGTAAAATAATTTTAATTACCAAGTGGAGGTTGTGCCATTATGTTGTGATTCCTAGATATAGGAGTTTATGGAATATAGATGTAGTAGAGTGAACTTTTTCATGTTGAAAGCCATATCAAAACTAAGTCCAATTAGCATCCTACAAGTAAAATATCTTAGTTATATTGTGATACATTTCTTTCAAATGGTGAAATAACTTAGAAGCATCCATGAAAGTAATTATTTTGAAATTAATAAAAATGTCCTTCATACTTTACTTTATTTTATACACATTCAATTATATTATTCATTTTTTTTTTATTTTCCTTACAAACAAATCATTATGCCTATATATAAGTGGATTATGAGTGGATGTATAGTTTGAATAAATTGGCAAGGTAGGTGTTGCATGTGCTGAAATACTTCTATTTAAGCTTGAAGTGGTTCATAATGACTACAAAATAGAGGAATATTTTGGTTACACAATATAAAGGAGTAAACAAATGTATTCAAGGTTGTGTGGTTGGAATTCTTATGTGGAGGGGGTAAAGAAAAATCTAGTAGAAAGGATTTAATGAGGTGTGAATTCCAACCACACAATTTTTTTTATATCACCAAGGTGAACAATCAAATGATTGAAGCATACTTGAATGATCATAACAAGCTCGATGGCTCCATTTATGCGAGTTGGAAATTCAAGATACATACTTTGCTAGAAGTGCAGAGTGCTTGGACGATTGCAAATGGGGATGAGCAGAAGCTAGCAACTCGATCAACATTGATCCCTGATTGAGAGAAGCGAGAAGGTAAAGCAAGGACCCTCCTAATGATGTTAGTGAAAGACTACATCATACCACGTATCAGATAAAATGTTCATTACTTAGAATAACATTAAGAAAATTTGGTTAGTATATATTTTGAATCATTTTTTTTTACAATTTTTTTTATTCTCTATCTTTAATTAAATTAAATATAAAATTCAATAAAAATTAAAGTTTAAACAAATTAAATTAATTAATTTAAACTATCACAAAAAATAAACCATATAAATCAAATCAAATTTTTAATTATTCATCAATATTTCAAAAGTGCTTATAGTTTGCCCAAAATGATGAACATTTGTTATTATATTATATGGCTTGAACTTGTGAATAACTAAAGTTATATTATGTTTTAATTTAATTATCACACAACATTCACAGTTAACATCCGTTAATGTTTTTTTATTGAATATGTAAATATAAGTGAATGTTGTATTTTTCAAACTTTATATAGATTTTATAAAATCAAGTGGATTGCATTGAAATTCTATTACATTACAATTTCAAAAATATTTGTAGCTTATGTTGTCTAAATTATCATAGGAAACTTCACCTCAATTAGAAACTCAAAACCTAGATTTGAAACTCGTTCCTCCACTATCTGAGCCATTTTTTAACAATTGTATTGCATTGCAATTCTATTACCTGACAATTTTTCAAAAAGAGTTGTAGTGTACATTAGCTAAATTCTCATAACAAACTTCAACCAGAACCATTCGGAAGAACATAAGTCCATTGTTACATGTGGTCAAAAGCATATTAAACTTTCTCTTATTAAAAATATTTTAAATTTATTTTATTAATAATAAAAATAATAGTTTTATGAACTTTATTTAAAGTTTAATGTAGTTTTAATATTTGTATTTGTAATTAAAAATACACTAATATTAATAATAGTATAAAACATATAGGTCATGTATAGTTATTTTGGCAAATATCTTGCTTTGAGGAGAATTGACTCCATGTCTTTCCATTCACGAGATACTTTAATGTTAAGATATTTTGGAAAATATCTTATTTCGAGGAGAATTGACTCCATGCCTTTTTCATTCATGAGATACTTTAATGTTAGGAATTTCACTGATTGAGCCAACCCTCCTAAATTTATGAATGAACAACCTTTGCAAATCTCGAACACCAAGCCTGTAAAACCAATATGATGGATGATAATGGTAGTAGTGGTTCCAATTGTTTCAAATTTTAAATTAAATACAATATTTGACAAGTCAAAAGTTAAGAGGGAGAATTCTTAACCACACTTGAATAAGGGTGCATCTAAGGGGAACAAGTGTCTTTGAGATAAAATATTGATGGGATAAGTGAACAACAATATGACTAAGTGAAGGATAAATCAACAAGAATCCACCATCCCTTGTGCAAGTGAGCATGACAAAAAGAGTTAAACAATGATGACCTAATGTTTATGTCCAGTTGAGAAGAATGGAACTAGAAGGGATAAGAAAATCATGTATAGTGATCACGAAACTTTAGTTTTGATATTGATGTTTTATGGAATGATTATACAACCAACAATATATTAATGATGAATTTCATTAAATTTCTTTAGGGGAGGAAGAATGCATGACTTGAGATTAAGGTTTCACATGACGAGGCATTGAAATTTAACAATGTACTTAAATAAATGTACCTACTGTGAAAATAGTAAACTTCCTAATTGAATGAAATAGAATGATTATTAAGTAGTTGGAATCTTGATGAAACCATGACCATAATAGTACCGGTGAAATAACATATATCCTAGAGGGATGTTGAATAATCTTAATTCATAGTTATTTTAATCATTGTTTATAAGTAAACGAAATTAGTTCAAGATAAGAATTCTTAAAGCGTAATGTTGTTCTATATTTGATAATTATTGAGATTATTACCATATTAATGAGGCTTCATGATGTGATTGTATGTGGTAAATGGATATAGTTTTGATTAAAAGGTTAATGATGTATATGTGGTGGTTATTTATTTATTTAATATGATAATGATGTTGAATGTTCATGATGGATATGATATGCATAAATATCATGATTTTATGATATGATGTATATTGACATGTGGTTTATTTATTATATGATGTCATGATATATCTTTGATGTTCATATGTTGACGTTGCAACTTTTCAGGATATTATGATGTGAAGCATGTGGTAATTGCGAGTAGATTTTATAACAAGAAAATGTGGTGATTAGCGATGATGCTATGTTATCATGATGACATGCAAGAGTTGGCATGTAGATTAGTTTTCTATGATATTATGACTATAACTAATGTAATGGTTGCATGTTGAGATGTGGTGACTGACATGAACTCCACAAATGGGTTGAGAGGGTCGGTTTATTTGATGATCTCGTGGGAGCCCATACTTGCGAGGGAGAATATGTAACACCATATGGGTTATGGACATACTAAAACAACACTACATATGCCAGTGATTCCTTTATCTTGTATAGCTCTTTATGGATAGCTCTTGATGTATAGCTCTTGTATAGAATTTTTTTTAAGTATATTTTCTTTTTTAAGATTTCAAGACATAAACATCTAGATCTCTCCAGAAATAACTTCAACAATTTTGTCCCTTCCACCTTCAACCAACTACGAAAGTTGGAAGTCTTAACTATTTTCTCTAATTTTCTCAATGCTACAGTTCTATCGTTTTTAGGAAATCTTCTGAATCTTTTACAATTTAACTTAACCTACAATTCTATAACTAGAGCCATGCCTTTTGAGCTAGGAAATCTAAAGAACCTATAACATCTATGGCTAGTGGGTTGCAACCTCGTTAGAGAAATTCCTTGGATGTTGTTGCATCAGCTAATGATTATACTTCCTACAATAACTTCTATAATTTAATATATTCTAATGAAATATGTAGCACGATATGTTTACTCCAAATTTAGAGGGGGGTGCTATAGAAGAAAACTTACCATTTCTATTATAGTAGGGATATAAATATATGTCTCCATTACATCCTCATCATAATAAGAATAACACTACCTCTATTATATCTTTCTTAGTTTATTCCTTTTTGAATGAGGTAAGTTCTCTTTTAGGCTATTGTTGTCAGTTGATATCTTCCACTACTCTAACTCTCTTTTTAAGTAAGATAAAAATACTTTATGCAATTGAAAATCGATACATAGGTTTAGAAATTCAATGCTAAACAAATAGTAGAAGAAAACACCTCAACACAACTAATTTAGTGAATATGTTAGGTCTTTCTAGATAAAACTAAAATTGCAATTGGAACTTAACCATCATACTTCAAAGCATAATTCAGATTTCTACTCGGAAACATGACAAAGCTAATGATAATCACAATGGGTACCTTATGAAAGACATCAATTTTGGTATTTTCATAGAATCCAATCAAAATTGCAATACATATAACTAAATTTAGAAAAAACATATCTATACATTGTTAATTTTAGTCCACCGAGGGATAAAATGGAAAATTTCATATTGTTTTATAAATCTGAGATACATACATTTATTGTTGTGAAAGTGTAAGCATAATAGCTTAAATTGGCTTCGCACACCTATATTAAGGCCTAAAGTGATCTACAAAATATAGTCGATTATCATATCGTATTTCCTTCTCATGAAATTTAATTTGAAGGAGCTACACTTGATTCACCTTTACCTTCGCTATGTTAAGCCACTTTAAGTATATATAAGTTATATTTAATGTGCTAAATATTAAATTTTATGTGCTTTGTGACTTTTTAAGAATTATAATCTCTTTATCTTACAACTATACTAGGGTGCATAGTTTTTAGAGTCCATTGTGTTAAAGATCATAGTGCACTATGGTTTACCAAAATTATTGTTATTATGTTAAGGATTATAAAGTCATCAATGTCATTTTTTTGTTAATGGTAATAGTCGTTAGAGGTCACATTGTGGAAGGGTTTGTAATTCTCTAAAAGTACTAGTGATCACAATAAATTAGGGGTTATATGGGTTATGGGACATCTTCATAATGACTTTTTCTTAATGACACATATTATATTAGATATTATAGTGGTCAACAGTTACACTAAAGAAGAGAAACAATTAGTGGGAGTTAATATATGGTGCAATGAATAGGAATGTATAATAAAAAAATTATTATATTTAGTGAATTCAAAGATACATATATTGATATATGTATTTTAGAGTCAAAATATTATTGGAAAACATAGTGAATGCTTCTATATGATTGCCCTCATTTTTGTAATACCACAACTACTATATTATAGCTAGGAAAGCCCTAAAAGATTTAGTAACTAAGTTTTTTCAAAGGGTTAGGTAAATAATTTATATATATAATGTATCATTCAATTTTTTCTAGTCTAAAACTATTTAGAAAAAAATATAAATTATTTATTTTATTATTATTAATTAAAAAAATTATTAATCCATATGGCTCTTTTGTATTTTTTAGGGAATAATATTATTAATCCATATAAATTATAATATAGAATTTTTCTATTAGAAAACCTTTCTTTTAAGTTTTATTTTGACAATTTTATTGTATAGCAAAAAAACACTAATTATAATTATGCTAGTTGCTTATTCATTTTCATTATTCGAGAGGTCATTGACACGTTGTGTAGATAAATGACATCCATGGTTGTTTATATAGAGATTCACCTTTTGAAATCACTTCTTAACTTTTTGCATTCTGTGTACTTTCATGAAAGCAATTCATGTTTTTTTAAACTGTGTACTTTCATGAGGCAATTTAGTTTTTTATTTTATTTTTTATTTTACCATCACAAGAAATTTAAGTTTTATTTTTTTTTAAATTTCACCAATATTTTTCTATCGGCTTTTGTTTGTTTGCCAAAATCATTTTTTTGTTTTAAAACTTAACTACATAATTTATGGAGCATGGCAGAATGCAATTGGGATTTTGCTTTCTAAATTTAGTTGTTGAATTTTTGCCTTTCAAAAATTTAATTAATATCTCTTAAATTCAAGAATTGGATTTAGTTTAGAGTTAATGAAAATATTCAAGAATGTAAATTATTTTATTTAAATATAGTTTTTATCTTCTTTCTTTTTTGAACTTTCAAAAATGTAATTAATATTTCTTAAATTTAATCATTAAAGTTGATGGCTGTTATTTTTTTTCTTTTTCAAATTTTCAAAAATGTGATGCAATGATGGAGAGTAAGAACAAGATTTTCAAGCTGGAATATGGTGAGCATCTCATACCAGAGTTTCAGAAATAGTTCCCAACAAATCATTATGTGAACATCACATGAGAAATCCCATGGCCATTTGAAACATTATCTTCTCACCTTATAGAGGGAGTCTCACTATTAGAAAACCCTATGGATTTAGCTTCCTTTCAAAACTTTATGGAGGCAGTCTCACTATTAGAAATAACCAACAACATTTTTTAATTTGAAATATTGCCAATTTTCTAAACAAATGTGGCAGTTGTCTCATTGGAAAAGCTTGTCAATTAAGGACTCATTGTAAAAGCTTGTTAGTTAAAAAAATCAATCACATGATATGCACATGAGGTGCCTTCCGAGTATTGTAACAGTGAGTCAAAGCATTTATATCACACGTTCTAGCAATATTCTTTGACGAGTAAAAGGCCATGTCGGAATCAGGGTAGAAACTTGGGAGTTATTCAACCGTGGAAACGAATTTAAACACAGATGCGTAAGTGGGTATTTATGTGACAGGTAATGCGAGTAGTGGGCACTTGGAATTCATTGAACGGTGAAATGAATTTTTTGAAGGAGTAGGCACCTGTAGTTTGTTATAATCTTTGACAAAAAAGTGGCATATTCCATTTCGACAATGCCCGCTGCGTTTGTTATAGGTTAAATTTTATATTCTCTAACAAAAGCAACATATTACACTGCGGTATGGCCACGTGTTTGAACAAAAGCACGATGGTCAAGTTTGTTATATTTTCTGGGAATATAGGTGTTCAAGGAAGTGTGGAAATCGCTATACAAATATACAAATCGCATAAATTCTTATCTATGTAGTGTGCTTGGTTTGAGTCTGACTCTGAGTAAGTTTGTGGTTTGAGTCTGTCTCGGTCTGTCGTTGTGTGAGTCAGTCATGTTATGTCGTTGTCTCGACAGAGGAGAAGCTTTAAAATTTTTGAGTTTATGGAGTTCAATCACTATTGAATTTTAATTTTATTTATATGGTAGCTCTACCATGGTATCGAATTTCATATATATATATACATATATTTTAATTTTTGTTCTACTAATTTAATTGCAAATCTTGAAGGTCTAACTAATTGTTCATTTCTTGGTAATGTGTTCATATTATCCTATGTTGCAGGAGGCTGCCAATGTTGATTTCTTAGATGAGCTCAATGCAGAAAAGAAGAGAGACAAGACTTCAATATCATGAATTTCCTTTGACATAACAAATTTCAGTTACAAGTATGTAATACCTTCCATTCACATTGAAAGTTTCCCAACAATGGCACAATGAATTTGCGATGAATCTGCCACGTCGACTAAATTTTATAGTTTATGAATAATGGTTTTCACAAACATTTTTAACAATGGAAATACTTTGCCATTTTTCTAGTAAACTTGATCAGTATATCATAATTCACATCAAATTGACCAGTATTTCCTTGTTTAATTAGTTTTTAAAATTCTTCAAGTATCTTTATCTAATTAAATTTTCTATTGGTTTCATCTTAGTTTAATTAGCTTATGTTTGATTCTGGAATTTAAAGTTGTTTTTATTTCCATCAACTTAGCTGGACAAATATTTTTTCCTTTGCTGTATAACAGAGTGTATAAATCTTTTTGTACAAATAAACTCACCTAACTACGCCTAACTACAAATAAATATATCTGTAATACTCAAATTAAATCGTTGTAAGTGATTCGACATGTGAGAAAGACCTGTAATCTCTCAACGACATGAAAATGAAGCACCTGTAACAATGGTGTTCTCTCCCTAGAAGGGCATCTTCTCCCCATAATTCCCTGTTATGAATAATTCCTTCCAAAGCTATGGATAACATTTATGGATAATTCTATTTGCACATTTGAAATATTGAGCACTAGTTTCGAAATGTTGTTTATAATTATTTTTCTGTGCATTTATTTATACTTTTAGTTGCCCATTATACTTTTGTTACCGCATTTCAAATTCTGAGCAATTTCTTATCAGCATTCGTCTCTCGTCACACACCATCAGTGTTAGTACTCACCCATCGCTAGGCAATTAAATTTTCTTCATAGATATTAACACAAATAACGACAAAAGTTGATCAATTAGTTGAAACAGAGCGCAACAGGTGCGTAACGGAGCCCTACAAATACATTGTCTTAATGCACCTTAATAGCAAAGTACATTGTCTTAATTCACCATACATTGTCTTAATGCACCTTAACAGGAAATATATTGAAGACAATGACCAATTGGCAGACGAGGATAGTACTGTTGTTTTTTTAATTTTCTCTTTCGGCCACCCTAACGAGGAAGCTATTTGCAATTACATTTGGGACCACATCAAACCATAGGATATGTGATATTATAATAGCATTAGTAATATAGAATTATTCTGCGGTCTTCACCTACAGATCTCTTCGCAGTTCTCTTCAGATCTCTAGTCAAAGACATTTAACTTCTGCGGTCAAAGACATTTCCAGAATTACATATTATTGAGTTATCCCCAGCTCTGCGGTCTTCAACTGCGGGATCATCTTCTGCGGTCTTCACCTGAGGGATCATCTTCTGCGGTCTTCGGAATTCTTCTGCGGTCTTCACCCGCAGATCTCTTCGCAGATCTCTTCTGGGTATTCGCAGTTCTCTTCAGATCTCTTCGCAGATCTCTTCGCAGTTCTCTTTAGATCTCTTCGCAGATCTCTTCTGGGTATTCGCAGATCTCCTCTGGGTATTCGCAGTATTCACGAAATAACTCAGGATACGGGGATGGGGGTGTTATTTTGATCTCTTCTAGATCTCTTCGCAGATAGTACTCTGTCTCTTCAGATCTCTTCGCAGATCTCTTTTGGCTTTCGATCTGCGTAAAATATGGCTCCGAGCTTCGCAAAAATAACTGGTGGCTCATCCGTCTCTAGAGGGCAATCTCCTGCCCATATCGTGAGTGAAGCCCCAGCTCCCACTATCCAAGTGGCCCAAGACTCACTCGATGAAGCTTTTAAGTTCTCCGAAAGTGCCCTAATTTGCCGGTTCAATGGTTTTTGGCCGTGGCTGATAGAACTCCACAATTGGATCTCGGAGGTATGGAAGCCTATCATTTCTGATGAAATTAATATCTACCCCTGTGCTAGAGGTTTCTTTATAGTAGATTTTGAAAATCCTGAAAGCAGACAATGTAT